>JAECUM010007726.1:0-66816 GCA_016617855.1 Megalonaias nervosa | reverse complement strand
TTGACAGATTAATGAGAAAGCAATTATCTGATTCAAATATTAGTAGGTTCATGAACAAAAAAGTGCTTACTGCTTTTTTTTAATTGTTATTGCAAGTGCTATTCATTATTCCACTAAGTGCTTTCTTTATTCTGCCATTGCAAGTACAGTGAAACCTGTCTTGAAAGACCACTGCTATAAGAGACCACCTGTCTTGAGAGACCATATTCTCAGTGCACAAACTTAATGATTATACAGCACTGTGACCTGTTATGAGAGACATCTGTCTTGAGAGACCATAATTTTCTGGCAGAAAGGGTGGTCTTTCAAGGCAGGTTCTACTGTACTATTCATTATTCCGCTGAGTGCTTCTTTTATTCTGTAATTGCAAGTACTATTCATTATTCCACTGAGTAAATGGAACGCAATGTAACATTGTTATTACTAATTATGTTTCATACATATAACTGCTGAATAACCGTAAATCAATTTTACCTTCTACATGTGCTCTGAAAATATCAAAGAGCTTTACTGTGACCTACTTCATGCTCAATAATTACGTAAGTTGTGTTAAGCTTACTTGCTTTTAAATACATGCAGGGGAATGCTTTCAACTTCTCTGATCTAAATCTCTGCATTTATGGTAAGTGTTAGCAAAACAAAACATGCCCACCCACTACAATTGCAGCAGTTTGCTCAGAAATGCATGGAACTGATTGACCATAAACATTTAATATTTTATCATTTAAAAAAATATGAAAATTACAAATCCACTAAATTAATCACTCACAAATTTAAAGTGATTCACAAAACCACCCTACCAGATGTGTCTAGTGTGATACAACCCTCTCAAATGTGATCCCACTCCATCAAATTGTCTAATGTGATACATTGTCTACCACTCTGTTTAATATATCTACCACTTTGTCTAATGTTATGTCAGTGTCAAATGCTGCATAGGCTGTACCGTCTTGGTCAAATGCAACACAGCTGCTGAAATC
Source organism: Megalonaias nervosa (assembly GCA_016617855.1). Lineage (NCBI taxonomy): Eukaryota > Metazoa > Mollusca > Bivalvia > Unionida > Unionidae > Megalonaias > Megalonaias nervosa. Next base: position 65,836 of record JAECUM010007726.1, on the reverse strand, counting down.
CTGGTTGACAGCTCAAAAATATAAAATAGCTTTACACCACATAATAATTCTAAATATGAATCAAAAGCAGCGGTGGCTCAGTGGATAGCATGCCGAACTTGACACTGAAATGCCGCTGGTTCGAAATCCTATCAGCCCATGTCAGCTAGCACGCTGTGTTCTTGGAAAGGGCATGCTACTTGAACTGCCTTTGCATTTAATATCCTACCTGCATTCCTGCGCAGCAAAACACCACACCAAACCAAACCAATCAATATGAATCAATATAATACAGAAGCTCCAATCTATTCATTAAGCCCTGCATCCCTTTATTAGTTAACGATTAACCTATTAAACCTGGAGGATTTTGTCATTTTCGCCTGAAAAATGCGAGTAGGAAACCCATTTGGGGGCTAGTTCTGAATACATCCCATTACATCAACTTCCAAGAGATTTGCGGTGGTTATTTCACTCATGCATGAGCTGAAGAGTAAAAGTTGGAGTTCTTTTTCTTTCTGCTTAACAGACCCACCATTTTTGTATCCAGACCACTTTTTATTACAAATGCTCATCTTATCCTACTTTTTGCAAAGGTTCACCTGTCTGTGTGCAGTTCAAACCAGTCTGCCTTAGCTCTGAGGACAAAAAGTCTCAAATCCGGATACAAAATCGGATTCTGACCACAGGTGAAGTTTTGGTGGAAAAAATTCAGGTCCAAAAAATTATGTTTTTCCCTCTATTTTGTAGTGCAATTAGAAAGTCCATATTATTTGGTATCGTTGTAGAGCTACATCTGTCTACCTTTCTATAATACCACCCACTTTAGTGTATCTTAAATGACCTTGACGTTACAGAGCTCGGAAGTAGGCTACTACCTCCTGACGAGTAAACGTGGCACCAGGGGTTGACAAGTTAATCATACAGGATCTATTCTCTATGAAAAAGTGAACAAATGGCTTCACATTTATACATCACAGTTTAGACTTCCATTACTTACCAGTGTTCATGGGGAGCACTTTATCGTAGCCAAACAGCTTGGTGATGTATTCCTCGTACTCTCCGAGGATATTGTTGTAGAAGGCTCTGGAGGTCAAGGTTAAAACACTAGCTTGCTCCTTAAGGGCCTGTATAATGCGTGGATGGCAGTGGCCCTGGTTAACAGCACTGTAGGCACTGAGGAAATCGTAGAATTTGTTACCATCCACATCCCACATGAATACACCTGAAAACAGGAGTTTACGTTTTAATGGTACTTACACCACGATTTCTTTAAACATTTGGCTATGTTGTTATAAGTTTTTATTACATAAATACAGTGAACACTTTTTACTGCTTTTATTTTGCACCTTTGCCTAATTTTGATGGCTTCATTAGAACAAGAGGCTCAAGTGAGAATGAGATTACTCATCTGGCTGACATCTGCCTAACAGAAAACTGTTAGACCAGCTGGTCAAGAAATCTAAGTCAAGAGGATGCTGACCCTAGAAACATCTTTTAATGCGCTTAACTGTATATGCTATGAAACAACCATTTCAAGGTTTCTCTTACTTTTTATCGTCTTTTTATCTCTGATGGTGCAGCCAGCATGGATTCTAAGTTGGTCAAATTCTGTTTAGTGTTTTTGTTTTTTTTAAAGAATAAATTTGACATGCTTTACAATGTTTACAGCAATAGCAACTATATCTAAAGCAGACTATCATAATTTGCATAAATCTGAAATGGTCTACATGTTAAGATGCTTTCTCTGAAATCTGGTTCATTTCTGTTCAGCCAGTTTCAGCAAACAAATTTTTAGTTTTTGTTTTTAGTGACTTATTTAATGACAGATCAGCACAGTTTACAGACCATCATGCCAGAATGATTTCTATCATACTGGGTCAAATTTGCTAAGAAGATTTTAAGAAATTAATTTAAAGGGGCAGTCTTAAAGAAATATTTTAAATGATTTTCTAGTATTACCAATGGAAGCCATATCTGACGAAAGATCATTTGATTGTGGATCAGAAACACTTGTACAAGGAAGGCTATTATCACAATGATCAAGTTCTGCTGAGCAGTTTTTGAGAAGTCATTGAAAGGTTTATCTATCACAGTAACAGTGGCCATATTTATTAGCTGATCTGCAGGATCTGTACAAACCTGAGAGCCCCTCAGTCCTGGAAGCTCTCTGCCAAGTATGACTGAAATTGGTTCAGTGGGGCATTTTTTTTAAATTTTTTCTTCTTCTTCTAAATTATGAAGCTAAAAATTGCACATTATGACAGATACACATTAAATGTTTAGACACAACATAAGCCCACTTGATCTTATGGCCAGCGTATCCAACAAGAGACCCAAGTAATTAAATTTCTATTGGAATTTCTCCAGTAATGTTGATAACATATGCTGACTAGGCTAGGATGCATTGTGTCAAAGTTGGTCAAATTTTTTCTGCAATTTTTTTAAATAAAGTTGTTTAAATGTTTTCTACTCTTATTATTAGCAGTCATATTTGATAGCGGAAATGGCTTCTTTTACTTAAATCTGAAAAAGGCATTCATGCTAAGAAATTCTATATAACATTTGATCAATTTTTTGTTAAGTGGTTATTTAGAAGTCTTTGAAGTTTCTTATTTTTAGTAACAGCTGCCATATCTGAATACAGCTAGGCATAATTTGCAGTTGCTGACACAGCCTATACCTCTGTAGGTCTTGACCCTCATGATAGATTTTAAAGGTACAACCAAAGGTAATGATGCAATGATGGTACAACTCAAGGTAATACTGCATGATGGTACAACCAAAGGTAATGCTGCAATGATGGTACAGCAAAAGGTAATACTGCATGATAGTATAACAAGGTAATACTGCAGGACTATAATCAAAGGTAATACTGCATGATGGCACAACTAAAAGTAACAATGCATGACTACAACAAAAGGTAATACTAAATGATAGTACAACTAAAGGTAACTGCATGATGGTACAACTAAAGGCAACACAGCATAACAGTACAACTAAAGTTAATATTGCATGAAGGTACAACTAAAGGTAATAATGCATGATGGCACAACTAAAGATAATAATGCATGACTACAACTAAAGGTAATACTGCATGATGGTACATCTAAAGGCAACATTGCATAGCAGTACAGCTAAAATTAACATTGCATGATGGTACAACTAAAGGTAATACTGCATGATAGTACAACTAAAGATAATACTGTATGACAGTATAACTAAAAGGCAACACTGCATGATGGTACAACTAAAGGTAATACTGCATGATGGTCCAACTAAAGGCAATACTGCATGATGGTACAACTAAAGATAATACTGCAAGATGGTACAACTGAAGGTAACACTGCATGATGGTAGAACTAAAGGTAATACTGCATGACAGTACAACTAAAGGTGACACTGCAATGGCACAATAAAGATGTTATCCATATTTTGGTTTTGGGAATAAAACTTCCAGAATGGAAAAATCTTCTCTGGATGTTGCCCAGTAGCATTTATTTGGACAATTACACAAGAATAGAAACATTTTATTTACAGTCAGTGTGTATTTACAAGTGCGTGTCATTTTCTGTTATATATTTATTGCATTATACAACAGCCTGATGTGTAACATTCAATAGTTTTGAAGCTGGATGGTGTTTAAACAATACGCTGAGCAAATTTAATCTTTGTCCTAGTAAATATTGAATCAAGCAGATTTACTCTTATCCTTTAATACAAGTGTTTGATTAAAAAAGAAAGCACAGCATGTGGGTCAATAATCTTCTTCCAAGGCAATCTTTTTATTACTGTGCATTTGAGTGCACAATACATTATACAACCCATAGATTTGATTTTCTTTAAATGAAATGTTTCCTCCCATTATAGCATTCAGTTTAATCTTTCTTCCATGTATGAAGTCACTGTAATAGCCTGACAACCATTCAGTTCCATTTATCTTCCCATGAAAGAAGTTACTGTAATAGCCTGACAACCGTTCAATTCCATCTTTCTTCCCATGAAGTTACTGAAATAGCATGACGGCCATTTAGTTCCATCTAACTTCCCATGTAAGAAGTTACTGTAACAGCCTGACAACCATTCAATTCCATCTTTCTTCCCATGAAGTCACTGTAACAGCCCGACAACGATTCAATTCCATCTTTCTTCCCATGTAAGAAGTTACTGTAATAGCCTGACAATCATTCAGTTCCATACATACTTACTTATAGGTTTTGACACAATGCAAACAACAAAGATCCTGATCTGCCATAGCACAATGCGCCTGTAGATCAGGGTCTATATTGGTTGTTCTACTGATTACTCCTAACAAACTGCACAGACCCAGATCTGCTGGTGCATTATGCGATGGCTGATCTGGGTCTGTGCAGTTTGCAGTTGGATTCATCTAATATGCAAGTACATACAGTAACTTCTTTACTGTTATTTAAGAATAAAGTCGATTTTAGAAAAAGACACCAAGTCTTACATTTTCAAGTGTCAAACATTCTGCACATCATGTAAATTAAACTTAGGCTGAAAAATATAATTTTAATTTTTAATGATGAGGTCAAGCGACACTTACTGTACCATTATTTGTGCATTTACATGATGAGTGTCCTGTACAGTATTTATTAATGGACTGTTGCTTCTTGCAAAGAGGAAAATCATACATGCATACTAATTAAATTATTTAAAATATTGTTTGTAATGATGTAAAATTTCTGTTCTAAATTGAAGTTCCATGCATGGAAATCAATTTACACCAGAAGAGCAAAATGTCAAGGGAAATATCAGAGATGTCAAAGCGATTTCTGCAAGATGTTGAGATGAGGATTTATTATCATTTATAAGGTACTCCATTTACAGGTCTAACTGCCACAATATCATCTTTGCAGGACAAGGTTGAGATATGTTACCTTATTATTATCATCACTATATGGTCTTAAGTAACAGAAAAGAGTGAAACCAATACATTTTTGTAAAATTCAACAAATAATTTATTTCAATGGAATAAAAAGTGAACAAAATAAAAAGAACATATGGTATTGCAAAACAACTCCCAAATAATCCTAGAATTTTGAACACAAGTCCTAATGATTAAAGTTCTGAACAAACTTTAGTGGGATTCTAAAATAAATCCAATGCTGGAAGTGTTGATGTGTCTGTGGTTGCTTGTGTTGTAATGATGTGCCAAGTCTTTTTATGAATCACAATAATGAAAATGATCTTGATTTTGGACAAGATCAAGTCTAAAATACAATTAACCATAGCATAATATAATGAAATAAAAACAACAAACAAAAAATGCAAATTAAATATACATAACACTATCTACGGGTAACACACTGGAACCTTGGCTAGATGCCACAACACAGCCGTCAGATCATGATAAAAGATTGTCTTTAGTTTCCAACAATGTCACACATATCTGGCAAGCCTCGACTCACTGAATCACACTATAATATGAAGAAAAAAAAATATTTCCCCCCCAATAAGCTTGAACAATAGTTTTATACAAGATATGAACTTGAAGCACAAGCTTTGTGAATCACAATTGTCCATGGTCTAATGTTTGTACAGGCAACTACTGCATACTTCAAGGTCTTTTTTTACTTGAAATTGTGTTACTATAAACATAACCATGTCAGATAAAATCATTTTTTGGTGTGATTTTGGAGGTATATGTAATAGTGCATGTTAAAAAATGTATGCAGTAACAATGATTTTCAAATTAGGATAAGAATTTTACAGGTTCCCAAACTACTGTTTCTCATATCAATACAGATCTTTAATTACCTGAAACAAAAGATGCTCAATTTCACTTCATGTGACAGTTAGCTGCACTGTCTCGCTCTTATTTGGATACACGTATATATATATAAGGCAAGGGCAAGGCAAGGCTAAGCAAGGCATATATATAAGTATACATACATACATATATATATATATATATACTACATGTAGGTGCAATTACAGTACTCTGTCTTTAATTGATCTGTGCAAATCTAATACATGTATCTTTAACTCATTCTTCTCTCTATATCATTAAACCAGATATTTTAATTCCATACATTTTTGGCAAGTTCACAGTAAATTAGGAACTACATGTACTCTTCTGTCATTTACCCACGGTGCGTAAGTTTGTGTACCTCTGGATTTGTGGTATATATTCATTTCAACCTGCACACACAATCTCTCTCACTCAAATGGATTACCAGTAATTAAGTTTGTGTCTGTGAACACACATGAAATCTGAACAATCATCTTTTATACTTCAACATCATTTGTGTACTATATATGTAGTGTGTGTGTTTTGGATTTTTAACGTTGCTTCAACAATTTTTGTCATATCGCAATGATATCTGCAGTGCAACAGTTTACAGTGATGTCTAGCACTGTGGCATCATGTCCCACCCAGTCACATTATCCTGACACCAGGCTGACCAATCCTAACATTAACCTCTACGAATGCTGAGCACCAAGCGAGGCAGCTGTTAGTACCATTTTTATAAGTCTTTGGTATGACTTGGCCAGGGTTCAAACCTGTGACCTTCCACATCAGAGGTCAATACTTTAACTACATAAGCCACCAGAGTGGCTGTGTACCATGTACAGTACATAGGCGCTTATAAGTCTAGTACACCTGCACAAACCCAGACCTGCCACTGCATAATGCACTGGCAGATCTGGGTCTGTGCAGTTTGTTAGGAGTAATCAGTAGAACAACATATTTCCTGGTCTGTACTGGTGCATTATGCTATAGCAGATCAGGATCTTTAGTTTGACTAAACTTACTAGTGAGTACAGTACATGGTTTTTATTGATTTCATTCAGCATGCACCAATCTCCCTCTGCCTGTTCATAATTACTTTATGCCCAAATCTTGAAATGCCAGTATGAAATGAGAAAACATTCGTGCCTAATCCTTGAAAATGCCTGTATAAAACAGGAAACAATCTATACTGGTATTTATTTTCTAACTTATTATTACTTTGATGAAAATGAATATGCCATAAATGTGAGAGATCTGTGTTGGTTGTCAGAGGATCTTAAAATTCTGTCACTTATGCAGTACAACTTTTGGATCATTACATCATTTATTCTTGCAGTACATTTTAGGGTTTTTACAGTATTTCTTCATGATGTACATTTTTGGGTCATTACATTATGTCTTCCTGCATTACACTTTTGGGTCATTACATTATGTCTTCCTACAGTACATTTTTGGGCCATTATATTATTTCTTCATGCAGGACAATTTTTGGTAATTACATTATTTCTTCCTGCAGTACATTTCTGGGTCATTATATTATTTCTTCATGCAGTACATTTTTGGGCTATTACATTACTTCTTCCTGCAGTACAGTTTTGGGTCATGATATTATTTCTTCATGCAGTACATTTCTGGGTTATTACATTATTTCTTCCTGCAGTACTTTTTATGGTTATGACTATATTTCTTCATCTCAAAATTAACTGTGAATGCTAATCCCTCCTCAAAACCAATTAATTTCTTCATACATTATATCTAGCTGCTGTTGTTTCAATAACATGTTTACATTTATTTCAAGGTTGCTTGTCAAAAAAAAAAGACTGAGATCTGCTGAATCAGGCAAATTGTGTGCCTATAAATAGAGTGGAATGACCTCAGTAAGAAGCATTGTGCCTATATAGTACAAGACCTTGAACCAATATTCAAGGTCTTTCTGGATAATGGGGGAACTTAAGTTTGAGTTGATGCTATTCTCCAAACAGGACATGCTCTGATTGTAAGTGTAAAGCTCAAATGTCTGCTATTGTGACCATGTTTTTTTACATCCAAACAAATTGTACTCTGTGAACTGTTACCAATGACTAATAAAATCTGAATGACTATTTCACTACGCAGGTTTATGTAGTATTGAAAAAAACCCAAAAAACTAAGAATCTTCCAAATTTATATCATTTTAATTTTACCTCTTTTTTTTATATCCATATACAAATTCATTGTAATGATACTGGCATAATTAATCTTGTCTTAATCTTAATTAATAATTAGTCCTTTGTCCATAACCGAAATTGCTTAATATCTTGATGGTATAAACACAGTACCAAGTTTTGCAGAGACAGGATGAGAAATGTAGTCGTCTGCTCCGGTGACCTAGTGGTAGAGCGTCCGCCTCAAATGCGGGAGGTTGCCAGTTCGAACCCCTGCCAAGTCATACCAAAGACTTGTAAAAATGGTACTAACAGCTGCCTCGCTTGGCGCTCAGCATTAAGAGGTTAGTGTCAGGACTGGTTGGCCTGGTGTCAGGATAATGTGACTGGATGGGATATCATGCCACATGTCTGCAGCATGATGACCCAGTGCTAAACATCACTATAAACTGTCACACTGAAGACATCATAGTGATATGACTGAAAAATTGTTAAAGTTACATTAAAAATATAAATCACACACACACACACACACACACACACACACACACACACACACACACACACACACACACACACACACACACACACACACACACATGTAGTCTCTTGATCTACAAAGTTAACGGGCTCAGCCAATCAGATGCAAAATGTCTTCTCCTCCTCATCAAGCGATCATTTACAATGGTCTCACTTATAACTGAATCTGCCTATGACAATGAGAATGTAAGTTTATGGTGGACCAAGCTTATATTGGAATTTGGACTCTATTGGGGGCAACAATCTTGGCCAATCAAATGTAAGCTACCTGATTAACGTCTAAGTCTGACAATCAAACTCATCCAACATCATCATGTAAGACTATTTAACAAGTTTGCTTAAAGTCTAATCAGAAATATAGATGTTAGATTGCTGACAAGCTCAGCCAATCAAATGCAAAGTTACATCAATAAAATGCATGAATTTCACTCATATTCATGCTCAACCAACATCTTCATAACACTGGCGTATTTATGAAGTTTGATCAAAATCCTATCAAAAATACAATCTCCTGATCATACGAGCCTATTGACCAAGTTGATTCAAATCCTATCAAAACTATAATTTCTGACAATACGAACCTATCGACCAAGTCTGATTTTACTTGGGGAATAAATAGTCTCATGTGGTCTGAAGCTCAGTCAATCATATGCAAGACCACCCCATCAGCTTGAGCAGATCTTGCTTGTACTAAAAACGATTCTATATCTTCATGGTTTCCGCTAATGTCAGATCTGATTTATGGCTTCCAGAGTAGCAATAAACTTAGCCAATCAGATGCAAGATCATCTGATTTATGGCTTCCAGAGTAGCAATAAACTTAGCCAATCAGATGCAAGATCATCTGATTTATGGCTTCCAGAGTAGCAATAAACTTAGCCAATCAGATGCAAGATCATCTGATTAGTCTCTGGGAACCTCACTCATTATTAAACTTGCCAGAGATTTTAATGATATAAGCATATGTTCCAAGTTGACAAAAATCAGATAACAAATATTTACCCCAAGAATGGTAACAAAGTTAACAGATCAAATACAAGGTCTCCACATTAATAAATGCCTCTTGATCATCACAGAACATATCTAAGATGTTGATGAATTAAACCTACATTCCAAGTTTGATTGAAATCAGATCAGAAATAAGGACTCCAGAGCAATAACTGATGATAGATTGACAATGCACAACAGACACATATCTACACCATAAGTTCTCCTGGTCTTACGGCCAGGTGAGCCGAAAATGATTGATGATTCAATCTGATGTAATTCTGGCAAGACAAAACTAGAATTTTATTCTACATGCAGAATGTGGCCACCATCTGTTGAAACTGGGAGGGGGGGGGGGGGTAACCACACTACTAAGTTTACACTTCATAGCATGAGATATGCATGTTGGTGGTTGTGTCAAAGACAAATAGAATATGGGCAATTTAATTTTTTATTTTGTAACACAAGCTTTGACTCTTACAGTCAGTTTTCATACAATGATTTGTACATGCAAATACAAACAACCCAAGCCAAAATACAGTACATCCTTTTCATTAGCTTGCCACTGTGTTGAGGCAAGCTTGCATCATCAAAATAGGCCTGTCAATGAATCCTTGTTATCCTGCGTAGGCTTGCACAATTTGCAAACTTATGAAACGTGGTTCAAGCAAACTTTATCATATAATTTTTATTGAAGGAATGTTATATGCATAGAAAGTGCAAACATGTTCTTCCTGCCTAAATTCCAGTGGCCAAAAATATTTCATCTTAACGAAATACTAACAAAAGTCTAAAGCTATTTCTAGCAATGAATTTTAATAACCCTTTTGATTTCCGAGTATACTGATTCGAGTCAACAAGAGGACTAAGGTCATTTGCATAAAGAAAGAGCTGTCTGATAGGATTACACATAGCTTGCAAGCTGCCATCATACTGAATTGACTCTTACAATTTCACAACAAGTGTTCCAAACTGTACTGCTATAATGCTGAATGTAATGCATTTGTGCTAAATTTACATAACTATACAAGGCACAGAAGGCTTAAGCAATACTGCATTTGTGCTGCAGTTATGCTGTAATAATTACGTCATTTCAAACAGGAGGAAACAAATTTGCAACATGGTGTAGTTAAGCTGTTTTCACTCTGATTTAAAATTTGAAACATGCTGTAGTTAAACTGTTTTCACTCTATGTAAAATCTGAAACATGCTGTAGTTAAGCTGTTTTCACTCTGATTTAAAATTTGAAACATGCTGTAGTTAAGCTGTTTTCACTCTGATTTAAAATTTGAAACATGCTGTAGTTAAGTTGTTTTCACTCTGATTTAAAATTGGAAACATGCTGTAGTTAAGCTGTTTTCACTCTGATGTAAAATCTGAAACATGCTGTAGTGAAGCTGTTTTCACTCTGATGTAAAATCTGAAACATGCTGTAGTTAAGCTGTTTTCACTCTGATGTAAAATCTGAAACATGCTGTAGTTAAGCTGTTTTCACTCTGGTGTAAAATCTGAAACATGCTGTAGTTAAGCTGTTTTCACTCTGATGTAAAATCTGAAACATGCTGTCGTGAAGCTGTTTTCACTCTGGTGTAAAATCTGAAACATGCTGTAGTTAAGCTGTTTTCACTCTGATTTAAAATTTGAAACATGCTGTAGTGAAGCTGTTTTCACTCTGATGTAAAATCTGAAACATACTACAATTGAATGGTATGTTCTAAACTATAGTTGTTCATTTTGTTTATAAAACTGGCGAACTATAAAGTACTAGATTTCATTCAGAAATAATAATTAATTTGTGTTTGTAAACCACCTATGTCTCTACTTGGGAAGTTATCAAATTCTATGTCTTTCAAGTGATATACCACTACGGAATTGTGTCCTTAGACAGCTGCATGAGAAAAATCAGTCCCATCTTGTGACATCTTGAGATGTCGTGGTGAAATAACCTCGTTTCCTGTCTTTAAAATAATCCTGATATATCCTGAACTCGTCATCAAAATATTTCACCCAGAAGCATCAAGATATGAAAATTCCTTCCATCGACAGGTGTGATCTCTCACGATTTCTCAAGACTTTTGCCACTGCAAGCTTCCTGACCTGATGGATATTGATACTTGCAGAGTTTTAGCATGCAAGAAACAGTACAAGCTGGAATTTCTAATTGGTTTCTTCCAATGTATTTCAAATTCTGTCCCGGTGGCCTAGTGGTTAGAGCGTCCGCCTCGGATGCGGGAGGTCGTGGGTTCGATCCCCGGTCGAGTCAAAGACTTACAAAAATGGTACTAACAGCTGCCTCGCTTGGCGCTCAGCATTAAGAGGTTAGTGTTAGGACTGGTCGGCCTGGTGTCAGGATAATGTGACTGGGTGGGACATCATGCTACATGTCTGCGGCATGATGCCCCAGTGTTAGACATCACTATAAACTGCCACGCTGCAGACATCGTAGTGATATGACTGAAAAATTGTTAAAGCTACGTTAAAAATCATAATCACATCACATCAAATTCTGTCATCTGTCTCTCTTAATTAGGCATGTCAGTTTGTAAAACAAAAGTAAAAAATAAGGAGCAAAAGTGTTATTAAGAAATATATCCAACATAAGTAGGTTAACCTGAACACATAAGAAACTGAGTTGGTAGTTATGTATCCCTGAGTTTGTGGAATATATACTCCTATTGAATACCTTAAATGAAGCATGAAGTTCATCATTTAATTTCCAGGAATTCCATGTTGTTGTATTTAATATTATTACCACGTGTTTGTGGTGTTTTTTTAAAATGTATCTACAACAATTTTAGTCATATCACTACAATGTCTGCAGTGTGGCAGTGTACAGTTATGTCTAGCACTGGCCATCATGCCACAGACTTGTAGCATCATGTCCCACCCCTTCACATTATACCGATACCAGGCAAACCAATCCTAACGCTAACCTTTTAATGCTGAGGGCCAAGAGAGGCAGCTGCAAGTACCAGGTCTTTGGTATGACTTAGCCAGGGTTCAAACCCATGACCTCCCACATACAAGGCTGATGCTCTAACCATTTAGGCCACCCAAGCGGTAATATCCTATTACCAGATTTATAACTGTAACGGAGGGGGGGGGGGGGCTTTAAAACAATAAAGCCCCTTTTATTGATTTGGCGATCATTAACTAGGGAATGACCTCCCACGATGTTATTGCCCAGTGTGGACAGATAGATGGAACGTTAACAGATAACTGAGCAAGGCTATTGAAAGAAATAAACAACTACGAGCCCCCTTTACCAATAAATAAAAATAAATTTAATTAATTAATACATAACCAAAATTTCACTTTTCAATCCAATGGATTTACATTGATGGATTTTAGTCGCAGTGTTCAATTTATATCATGTTACGAGTGGTGAATTAGAGAGTACAATTTCCACACTTAACAGCATCACCTGGCATCTGTCCCCTCTTGTCTTGTTTTTCCACATCTAATGTGTACACTTTGGTCCCCTTTCTGACCCTGATTATTCCAACCTCTCTTAGATGCGGACTTCCCCCTTTGACTGACCCATCGGGTTTCCTTTTTTCTCGGAAGGGTATAAAACTGTTCCCTTAATGCTGTTTCTTTTCCACACAAACCGTGCGTCCTAGCACTATAGCCTGTCCTTCCCTTTTCAAAACAGCTATTTGGCCCCTATTCGTTAACGAGGGAAACACAATTCTATTGTTCCCACGGAATCAATCTGACTTCTCCCAAGCAAGATTCTTGATTAAAGAAATTTTTGTCTAAAGTTGCTCCTATATATTTTCAGTCTCCCAAAGTGTACGCCTTAACGTTTCCTGACCAATCGGAAACAACTGTTCCTAAACCTTCCCCCAAAATAATCATGTCTTTCATCAGATTTTAACAGCCTAAAATATGCTGCAATTAGCTTTCCTCTGAAGATCAATTATTTGACATAAAGTCTCCTCCAACCGATACGGTCGGTAATTCTAATGTACTCTCTGTCACTATACCGTTATGATGACTCGGTCAATTCCACTGAAGCTTAAACGTAGACCCTTTTATGTTTCAGAGATGAAACAAGAGAAATATCAGTGAACTTTCTTAAGACCTTTCCGGCTTGACTATGATAACTTCAATGCACAATTTATTCAACATTAAGTTTTAATAAGTCTTCAAAATTTGCCACATTACAATAATACTATTCTGAATGTGGTAAATATAAAAATGTTTAATAATAATAATGATAATAACAACAACAACAACAACAACGATAATAATAACAATAAAACCTCCTTTATCCATAGCTTCAAGAAAAGTAAATGCATGTGTTACTAAATTCCACACAATATCTGTACTTACATACTGTATATTTTTTTAACAAAAACAAAAGAAAAGAAAATTCTTCAGAATCTTTTCTTTTGCGTTTAATCAGCAAACTTGTTACACATGTCACGTCCTTCACAATATTAATGTAAGTGTTGTTGTTCTTGTGAGCTATGAAATATTATTATTATTATTAATTATTATTTGCCAGAGAAGAAACAAAATTTGCCATTCTTTATCATACTGAATAAAAACTTACAAATGTACATATCCTGAAATAATTGTGTGTGTGTGTGTGTGTGTGTGTGAGAGAGAGAGAGAGAGAGAGAGAGAGAGAGAGGGAGAGTCTCATTCCATTCTGCCAGCTTTCTAAAAAGAATTATCGAACACAAAAAATTGTTTTCAGTGACAGAACCTAATTTGGTATTGAGATAGTAATGGTTGTTATTTTGCCTTGTTTACAGCCTGGAGACTGGTTTACAGACAATGAATAGGCACTTAACTCATTTTAGGTACTAAAGTCTCAAAAACTGCTGCAGCAGTCTTGTTTTCATACAGACTCCATTTTTTAGTTTGAACACTCCAATTTTTGCTAGCAAATTTGGGAAATTTTCTGCAAAGTAACACCAATTCATGTGCAGCAACTGATTGTACAACCCAAGATAACTGTGCAATCATAGATCATGGAGTTATCATGTTGGCTAATAAAATCAATACAGTATTGCATGTTGCCAGTTTCCGTGACTGCAGTTCAGCTGGCAATTCATACTGTATTGTTGTTGTACAGTTCTGTCACCAGGATTTAATATGTCAGAAGAGATGAAAGAACCATCCAAGCTTCCCAGTTTATTCGCTGCAGACTTGCACAAGCTTGCTGGAAGGTTCCAAAATACTGCAAGCCTGCAAGGTAACACTTTTCACAAGGTTCTTGCAAGCTTGCGATTTCAGTTTGGGACAAGTCCCTCAAAGAGCTTGTGATTTCGGTTTGGGAATAGTCCCTCAAAGAGCTTGCAATTTCGGTGTGGGAAGAGTCCCTCAAAGACACTAATAATGCTCTACTGTCTGAAAAGGTTTTCCAGAAATTCAAAATAAAACCAATTATTCTTCTTAACTGCGGAGACTTCAGACAACAGATGACAGACAACAGATGACAGACAACAGGCTATCTAATAAACTATTCTGGTCTGCAAGCAGTTGAGCTAAAAGGTCCATTTACAACAGATAAATATCATATGGCATGTCAAAATCAAATACTTTGATTTTATATTATGTGCCATGCTAATGAGTATGAAATTATCTTGGCTATGGTCATAGGTCAATTCAAAGACCTTTGTACTTTACAAGTTTACACTAATGCAGAACCTCCTGTGCTTGACCATGAGCTCAAGCTGTAAAAGTTGTCCTATATTTAGTTTCTTCCACCTCTTTCCATGACAGACACAGAAACAGACAAATTCACATACTTGTTCAGTACATAAAAAAGGGAAAAAAAAGCCTAAAATATCCACAGCGAAAAGCACTTTTACGGTGCTACTATAAATATTAGTATAAATGTCAAATGAAGAAAGCGTGTGTGTGCATGTGTGTGTGTCTTTTGGATTTTTAACACATCTTTAAAAGAATTTCAGTCATATCGCTATGATGTCTGCAGTGTGACAGTTTACAGAGATGTCTAGCACTGGAGCATCATGACGCAGACATGTAGCATCATGTCCCACCCTGTCACATTATCCTGATACCAGGCCAACCAGTCCTAACACTAACCTCTTAATGCTGAGCGCCAAGCGAGGCAGCTGCTAGTACCATTTTTACAAGTCTTTGGTATGACTTGGCTGGGGTTCGAACCCACGACCTCCCACATCCGAGGCAGATGCTCTAACCACTAGGCCACCAGAGTGGTCAGATAAAGAAAGCAACACACAAAAAAATTAAAAACCATTATTAACCTCATTTTGTTACACTTATGTGCCACTTACCTTCAGCCCTGGAAATTGCCACAGGAACGGGTTTGTAGTTGTGGGCTCCATATTTGTACTCTTTCTTGTATATATTTTCTGACTTTTCTGTGAACCTGGCTGCCTTAACAGAGGCTGCTTTAACTGCAGTTACATGGCGTACAGATGTATGTTGGCAAAAAAGCGCTGTCTGCCTGGTGGCTGACAAAACTGGCCTCAATATGCTGCTCATGTTGACAGTAAACTAACTGTATACCTGAAATCAATTCAACAAACAAAATAACCTTTGAGAACTATTTGAATCTCCAATTCATAATAATGACACGTCTTTCTTGTCTGTCACAATAATGCTTTTCTTGCTGAAGAACAGTTTCTGAAAATGAGAGAAGAGGACACTACTTTCATAGCTTATTTTTTCTGTTGGTTCATAAATTTGTAACTGAAATCAACAAGTGGACCAACAGTGTCAGAAAACACTAAATTGGCTGACATCAACCTAGTAGCCAAATGCAAGGCCATCCTACACTCAAGATGCCCTAGAAGGACAGAATAATGATAAAGTTGAGTGGATTTCCACCCATGGCAGTGGTTTAGGCAGACATGTGGTAACAGACATACAGTGGAATCACACAAATATCCCCAATATGTTTGAAAAAAGTGGGGCTCTGAAGATTTATTAAGAACCACTCATGGTGTAAATGAATTCTGCCCCATAGGAAATTCTCACAATACCCTTGACAATTCATGGTTATGATGACAGTTTAAACAGTGCATGGGATAAATCCACAATAACGAACAGGATTGGTTGGGTTCATTTTACATGAAAACTGGCAGCACAGTTATTATGAAGAAACCAACAGAATATGTGTGTGTTTTGGATTTTTTAACATAGTTTTAACAAATTTTCAGTCATATCACTATGATGTCTGCAGTGTGGCAGTTTATAGTGATGTCTAGCACTGAGGCATCATGCCACAGACATGTAGCATCATGTCCCACCCAGTCAAATTATCCTGACACCAGGCTGACCAGCCCTAACACTAACCTCTTAATGCTGAGTGCCTAGCGAGGCAGCTGTTAGTACCATTTATATAAGTCTTTGGTATGACTCTGCCAGGGTTCAAACCCACGACCTCCCACATCCAAGCCAGACATTCTAACCACTAGGCCTCCAGAATAAATTTCATGTAATTAGTGTGAACTTTATCCTCACTAAATTGCGACTGACATGGATAGCCCTAGTTAACTGTCAAAGTCTTGCATGTACAATAACTGATCATTTCTGACTGGTTTTGTTACTTGGAACAAATTAATACCTGCTGCTCTGCGCAAGGCTGGATTATACTGTACTATCTTGCTGCTCCATTTCAAGGTGCAGGGTCTACAAATCATACCATGTAACCAGAAAATACCCCACCCGCCCCAAAAATTGATTCCTATTTATTGAACCTGAAGAAAATCGTGATCAAAATTGTTAACTGAAATGTTGATATATCGCTCGTTTTATGGTCGAAAATGGTCGAGAGGACCTGGAAATTTTCATCAACATTTTGAAATTATCAGCTTTTCATAAGATATCATTTAATTGGTTACATTTTCTTTCCAACTGACATTCTTAATACATCGTAATTAAAGATATTCAAGGAAATTTTGATCAATGAAAGTGTCACTTACGCCTGGTGTAGGGCAGTACAAAAATAATTAAATATTAAATTTAAAAAATTTTATTCTGTGAAATTTGTGTTTTAATTCTATCTTTTAGTTCCTCTCAAGTGTAATCATCATAAATGCAATGTGTATCTAAACATAAAATGTGTCAGCTATGTCCGCAGGCGTTTCTTGGAGAACCTGATTAAGTCCCGACCATGTTTTGATAACTGACTTGTGGAAGCATTGTTTGTATTGTTGCACTGAATTAAAAGCTGGCCTCCTTTGTATTATCATGTCAATTATATCTTTTGAATCAAATAAAGGAGGTTGAATAAAAGAAAACTTAAAAGGCAAACAAATACATCCTACTTAAAATCTAGCGGCAATGATCGCATGTTGGGTGAACTCACTTCAGTTGATCAACCGAACACTGTTATAAATGTTATTGTGTATGTAACATAAACTACCTTAATTTAGCTGACTCATTCATAATCGTGATCAAAGATAGCAAGGCAACCAAGCGAAACGAATACTTCTCAAAATAAAGAGCTTGGTTTCACAGATATGGACCATTGTGGGCAAGTGAGTTTCAGAGAATTCCTGAACTGGCACTTAGAGATATCCACAAGGATGATAAGAAGCTTCACTATCACTTCCAACAAAATCAGGACATCAATACTGTACTAAGTGAACAATACAAAATTTGAGTTTTGACGTAGACGATTGTCTCATGAAATAAATGCCGCTAATTTTCGCAAAGAAAGGAATCTTGTTTGGTGGTGTATCAACAGTTAGTTTAGTTCTCTGCTACTCTGACTCCTGACTTGGCAGGATACTATAAAATACCACTCCAGGAACTAGACTAATCAACAAAACAAAAAGCAGTGATGTAATGCATAGATGTTTTCACATACACGTGATGATTGTTGAAACCAGTTGGAACAATCTTTCACATGTTGGACATTTTTGAAAATAAATGTTATCTATACAGAATAATGAACAACTTCATTAGAAAAAGCGCGTTCTTAACAATTATTATCAACATGATTGTAAAACAAGGATTCAGTCATTAAATAGCCCAGTTCCATAACCCCAACCTTTGTGGTTTCTTCAAAGTATAGCCTAAGTGGATTTGTTCAATTTTCAGAGGTCCCTCGGTAACTCGCGCCCTTGCTTAAGGTGCGGGCTATGTTTGTGGACCCCATTGTGTGTGAGTTATTGAGGGAGAGGTGTATTGCATGGATTTAATTAAGCTATAAAGGTTAGAACTTAAAGTTTGGCTGAATTTTTGGCGTCAAATTATTTTAAACACAGAAATTGCATATTGTGCAAAATCACACAATTATAATTCTAATTTGTATGAATTGACTGCGTTTACTACATTCTGATTGGATGTAAACGGTTACCTGATACTGATCTGGAATTTTTTACACATTGATAGATTCTGCAGACTACTTTTGGTTCCCTGTGTCCAGATCATTTGATGTGAAGTTTTATCTACATCAACACTTTACACCCTAATAATAACAAGCTCCACCCACCTACTCCTGTGATTTCTGATAAAAAAATGACAAGCCACAGATTAAAATCGACCATCAGAAGTTAAAACAGTGTAATTGCACAGATCTTCCTGCACTCCGACACTCACCCCTTTTGCCGAAGAAGGCATCAAGCAGGCTTTAGAAGCCAATCTTCAGAAATTATTGCATTTCACCTCAACAACATGTTACAGCAGCGGTTATTAAAGGTCAGGGTCATGTCAACCAAGGGATCTCACTAAAAATGGACATTAATTTGCTTTTGAAAGATTGAAATGCATAGAAAGTAACAACAACGTTGCTATAACAACACGTATCATACACAAGCATAATTTTCGAGAAAAAAAAGAAGGAATATTCCTGGTTTAACCGCAACAACCATTTTTTATATATTAAAATAATGATCATAACAATATACCACTGGCATGACCCGCTATGACATTCTACCCCGTATCACTGTATAAAGAATCAGTGAATCTTGGCTGGCGAAGATAGGGCTGTGTCTATTGCAGTTAAGAGGCTAATGAAAGAAAACTTCGAGGTACATAAAAGTGAATATTTTGTCGATTAAATCTGCTGATCTGATGTTAGAAAGGAAGTAAATTGGAATTATAAGGATTAAATGATCATGACTGGGTATTTATCGATGTGAAAATTTTTATCTAATCACTCACAAAGTTTACATAAAGTCCTTTGGACTTTATTTACTTTGTGAGTGATTAGGTAAAATTTACACATCGATAAATACCCAACCATGATCATTGAATCCTATAATGCATCCTAGACCGTGTTTCCCTTTACCTTCATTTGTGCATCAGAGACCGCTAAATTTATAATCTGACCCCTAGTTCTGACACCAAGGTTTGTTTTTTCACTCGATCTGACCCCCAGTGCTGACACCATGGGGATTTTTGACCCCCAATCTAGCACCATCAGGATACTGATATACTGCACATAGCAAAATTACTCTATTATCTGTAAAGGGGTGCAAAGTATTTCTTGCAGTTCTTTCAATTGGCTAGGAAAGATTCAACAGCTAAGATGGTATCAACTGCAAACAAGACCAGTTCAGATTACATACCAGTATCCTAATGTGCTGACATGTATATTTGTATCATGGTTATTACTTCATATAAATCATAGTGACTGTATTGGGGAATTCTGGCAAAAACTTCAATCATCAGTAACTGGACAAGTAACAGTCAATACATGTGTAAGGGAGGCAACTCGTGATAGCACTAGCCAGTCCAATTAGAGCTCACAGAAAACTATTTGAATTCAATAAGTAGAATCTCATAAGTTACCTAAAAAAATTTTAAAAAATTAATTTTCAAACTTATCTTTGAAAAAAAAACCCACCTCAGTTTGCAGATTGTTCCAATATTCATAACTTGACGAAAAGAGGAGTACCTTGATGGGACTGAAACTCTACGAATTTCCAGGAATTTATGATAAGACTATTTCTTCCTGTTAACTATTGAGTGTTAAAACCAGCTCTGATATGTCTGTATGTCTGTGTCTGTGTTTTGGATTTGCAATGTAGCTTTGAAAAGTATTCAGTCATATCACTATGATGTCTGCATTGTGATAGTTCATAGTGATGTCTTGCACTGTGGCATTATGCAGCAGACATGTAGCATCATGTCCCACCCAGTCACATTATCCTGTCACCAGGCCAACCAGTCCTAACACTAACCTCTTAATGCTGAAAGCCAAACAATGCAGGTGCTAGTACATGTACCATTTTTATGTCTCTGGTATGACTCGGCTGGCATTCAAAACTGTTGTTACGTATATGTAATTAAATTGCTTGTGTGTTAGTTTTAAATTTCTTTTTTATTTTATTTTTGTTTCATTACATTTTATTGGAATGATTATTTTCACGGGATTCGAAATTCTTTTTCAGTAATTCTGTTAATCTAAAACGTAAAAGGTGTTACATTAGCATTAATTTTAGCTCACTGTTTGTAAACACTACGCGAAAACGATTGGCTATTGCCAAGGTCATTTTGGTCTAGTCTGAATAAACAATGTTTTATTTTTAAATTTATTTCAGAGTGAGAGTCTGGTTTTTAGATAGGGATGTTCTTGCTACGTGACAAATTTCATTTTTCCTATTGCGTTGTTCAAGTGTTAAGAGACCACGTGACCTATCTCGCGAGAACGGGATGATATTTTAGTTGGATTTAACACCCTTTCTGAGCGCTTTTCAGTCAGTTGTATTTTTGAAACACTGAAGGCTTGAGAGGTTTATATTGTTGAAACCAGATTGTTTTTGAAGTTCATTTGTTTTTAGAATTTAATAATTTATTCTCTAGAAAACTAAACGAGTGTACTGTTTTATAAAATTCTGGGAGAAAGAAATTCAGTGGAAATTTATTCTGGAATTATTCAGAAACATAAACTGTGATTCAAGTGAGGAATTGTTGCTATTTGTACAAGGACCACATCTGACGTCATCGGCTTCCATATTGGAACGTTGTCGAGATTCGAACCTGGATTCTAATAGAACTATTAATGATAGGACTTGTATTTTTCATTCTTAGGATTAAATTTTGCATTATATTCACAAACCTATTTCCAATTTTTTACATTGTTTTCTAGGGAAATGAATTATTTTGTTAAAATATACAAAGCTTGTTGACTTCACTCTTTTCTCTTGTTATTATTGTACGAGCCTACACATGTAACAGGAGAAAATTGGGGTTGCTCTTCCTTGGGATACATGAATTTTGGTTAAATATTTCAGAAAATTGTTTTCTGAAATTTAAATTCCCCTAGTTTTCAAATCCCAAGTACTATTTTACATTTTGTTTGAAATCTTTAGTGAAAACAACAGGCTTTCATTCACAATATCATCAAAAGTACAGAATTTTTTAAAATTTTACCCAGCAGTGTTTGGGTATTTTGAAAATGGAAGTCCAGCTAAAAAAGTTGGAATTAGAGATAGGACAGGTTCAGTTTCAGATAGAAAAGATACAAAAGAAAAAAGAAATGGAAGTAAAGGAGTTACAATTTAAAGAAAGAAGGGAAGAAATGCAAAGGCAATTTGAAGAAAGACAGAAAGAAAGACAAATACAATTTGAGAAAGAAAAATTACATCTGCAAATGCAAAGAGAAATTAAGTTAAAAGGATTAGAGCTGGCAAAAGGAAATCACTCCCCTACTTTTGATGTTATAAGAAATATCAAGCTAGTACCCCTTTTTTTGGAAGAAGTAGATAGATATTTTCCTTATTTTGAAAAGGTTGCTGAAAGTTTCAAGTGGCCAAGTGAGTACTGGACTCTATTATTGCAATGTGTACTTACTGGTAGGCTCGTAATATTTACATTTCACTGTCACTGGAGCAGAGTGCTGACTATGATGTGGTTAAGGACTGTATCGGCAAAAATTCAGGTTTTCTAGAAAACCAACTGACCAGACCTATGTTGAACTTCCATGGGAAAAAGCATAACAATTTGATAGGTGGTGCTCATCTGGAAAGGTCAATAAAGATTATGAAAGTCTCAGACAACTCATATTACTTGAAGAATTCAGGAACTGTGTCCATGGTGACATTGGAATGTATCTTGACGAGCATGAGATCGAAACTTTGGAAAATGCTGCTCGTGCTGCTGATAACTATTCTTTAACTCATAAAGTTCCTGTTGTAAGCAAATTTTTCACTCAGAAGTCTACTGGTGGAAAGGTATTTCAGCCCAATACAACTCCTCCTAAAACTCAATCTGGCACAACTTCTAAAAATCAAGCTTCTGATAAACTTGATTCAAAATCCTTGTCTATTCCTACGTGTACCTATTGCAAGAAAAAAGGACACATCATTTCTGATTGCTTTAAACTGAAATATAGGCATCAGAATCAAGATAGACCTATCCCAAATGCTCTTATTTCTAAGAGGTCAAGGTCACGGTCATGTATTGAAAGCAATACATTTGTCGGGTCTAATAAACCTGAATCTGATTTTATTATGGAGAATTACGAACCATTCATGTCGAAGGGTTCTATATCACTCTTGGGTGATTTGGTCAATCCTATCCCTATTAAAATTTTAAGGGATACAGGAGCTTCTCAGAATCTTTTATTATCAGGTACTTTGCCTTTCTCTGAGAAGTCCTGTTCTAATGAGAGTGTTCTCATTCAGGGAGTAGAGCGTGGCTTTGTTAATGTTCCTCTCCATTCTGTAAATTTGTCATCAGACTTAGTTTCAGGACCTGTGACAGTTGGAATAGTTTTTAATTTACCCGCTGAGGGCATTCATTTATTGCTAGGCAATGACCTAGCTGGAGAAAAGGTTGTGGTTAATCCACTTGTAACTGACAAACCTTCTTTGGATCAGAAAGTTGATCCTATTGAAAAAGAATACCCTGAGTTATACCCAGCTTGTGCAGTTACCAGAGCTATGTCAAAGAAAGCTCTTGAGAACGATTTTGATAAGGAAAATATTCCTTTAGCTGACACATGTATTGGTCAGGCTTTTGATGAGGTCACTTTCACTTCTAATTTGGATCAATCAAAAGGTATTGATCACAGTGATCCTCTTTCAAATACTCATTCTCTTTTATCTAATCAGGGTAATAAACGACAATCACTTGTCGTTGAACAGGAAAAAGATCCTGAGATCTCCTGCTTGTTTCAGAGGGCCATTAGTGAAACTGAAGCCACTGAAGTACCTGTCTGTTATTTCAGTAAAAATGGAATTCTTATGAGAAAATGGAGACCTCCTGAGGTACCTGATAGTGACGAGTGGTCAGTGAACTATCAGATTGTAGTTCCAAAATCTTACAGACAGGAAATACTTACTTTGGCCCATGAAACTCCTCTGGCTGGTCATCTAGGGATAAATAAAACTTATAACAAGATCTTGACTCACTTTTATTGGCCAAAAATCAAAAGTGATGTTTGTAAATTTTGTAAATCTTGTCATACTTGTCACATGGTAGGAAAACCCAATCAGAAGATACATAAGGCTCATCTGCAACCAATTCCTGCATTTGACGAACCACTTAGCAGAATTATGGTAGATTGTGTTGGTCCCTTACCTAAGACCAAGTCAGGCAACCAATATTTGTTGACCATAATGTATGCGTCAACAAAATTCCTTGAGGCAATTCCTTTGAGGAATATTAAAACCAGAACTATAGTAAAAGCTTTGATAAAGTTTTTTTTACTCATTTTGGCCTTCCCAAATCTGTCCAATCTGGTCAAAGGTCAAATTTCATGTCTGGAATTTTCCAGCTTGTTATGCTTAAATTTGGCACTCTGCAACTCAAATCAAAAGTGAAACTATGGTTTCACAAAACTTTACTGGAGAGAATTTTTGAGTCCTGTAATAGAGTTCATTCTCTCTTGCTCATTCTTCAAAATTTTCTTCAATTTAGATTTTACGGCCCTTACAAAGTAAAGAAGAAAATGAATGAGTTAAATCATAATAATAGTACTCGGGTCTAAATAAATTATATGAGTACTAGTATATTGAAAGAGATAGCCAAGTAAATCATGCAATTAATTTAGTTGTACCTATCCCACAAACTGAGGATTTAAGTGAAGAATCTCAATTGGACTCTGTTGATCTTGGAGCAACAAATCTTCGGAATTCGGAAAATAAGAAAAATCTGGACCAGAAACTTTTACAACAACAAGAAAGGAATGAACTTAAACAGTTATTATTTGAATATGAGCACTTGTTCCCAGATATTCCTACAAGGACAAACAAAATTTTTCATGATGCTGAAATTGTAGATTCAAAACCTGTGAAACAACACCCATACAGTATAAACCCTCTCAAACAGGAATACTTGAAAAAGGAAATTCAGTATTTGCTGGAGAATGATTTCATAGAGCCCAGTAAAAGTGATTGGAGTTCACCATGTATACTTGTTCCGAAACCGGATAAAACTTTCCATATGTGCACTGATTATAGGAAGGTGAACAGTGTGACAAAAACAGATTCATTTCCATTACCAAGAATCAATGATTGTATTGATAAAATTGGAAATGCAAAGTACGTCACCAAATTTGACCTTCTGAAAGGATTTTGGCAAATTCCACTAACGGAAAGAGCGAAAGAAATTTCAGCATTTGTGCCTCCAGATGGACTCTATCAATATAAAATAATGCCATTTTTGTGATGAAGGGTTCCCCAAGTACATTTCAATGCTTGATGAATATGATTACCTCTGGTCTAGATAACTGTGATGCTTACATTGATGATGTCATCATCTATAACGACACCTGGAAAAGACATCTAGCCATGATTCGAAAATTCTTTGAAAGACTCACTGATACAAATTTGACAATCAATTTATCTAAAAGTGAGTTCTGCTGTGCTTGTGTAACTTTTCTAGGACATATTGTGGGACATGGTCAAGTTAAACCTATCGATGCTAAGGTCAAGGCTGTCTGATTTTCCTGTGCCTGTCAGTAAAAAGCAACTAATGCAATTTTTAGGTATGGCCGGATACTATCAAAAGTTTTGTTCCAATTTTCTAATATTGCTGAACCTCTGACAAACTTGTTAAGTAAGAAAAACAAGTTTCTTTGGACTGAAAAATGTCAGGAAGCTTTGATAGATTAAAAGCCATACTCAAGAATGCGCCGGTTCTCACAGCTCCAAATTTCAATCAGTCTTGTAAAATTATCTGTGGATGCAAGTGATGTTGGGGTTTGAGCAGTATTGATTTAAGAAGACAGAAATGGTGTTGATCACCCAGTGTGCTATTTCTTTAAGAAATTAAATAAGCACCAAAGAAATTACTCAACAATCGAGAAGGAATGTTTGGCTTTAATATTGGCATTACAGCATTTTGAAGTTTACATTAGCTCAGCTCCTTCTCCGGTTGTTGTGTATAGTGATCACAACCCCCTTACTTTCATCGACAAGATGAAAAATAAAAATCAAAGATTATTAAGGTGGAGTTTGTTTTTGCAAGAATATAATCTCAACATCAGGCACATCAAAGGAAAAGACAATTTGATTGCAGATGCACTTTCCCGTGTATAGAAATATTATTTCATATACGCTTTATATAATTCATAAGAATTTTCTTATGTAATTTTGTTTACCTCATGTATAATTTACATATGGTAAAAAGAAAGCTTTATTATATAAATCGTTCTTTTTCTTTATGGGGGGAAGTGTTAAGTATATGTAATTAAATTGCTTGTGTGTTAGTTTTAAAGTTCTTTTTTATATTATTTTTGTTTCATTACATTTTATTGTAATGATCATTTTCACGGGATTCGAAATTCTTTTTCAGTAATTCTGTTTATCTAAAATGTAAAAGGTCTTACATTAGCATTATTTTTAGCTCACCATCTGTAAACACTATGCAAAAATGATTGGCTATTGCCAAGGTCATTTTGGTCTAGTCTGAATAAACAATGTTTTATTTTTAAATTTATTTCAGAGTGAGAGTCTGGTTTTTAGATAGGGATGTTCTTGCTACATGACAAATTTAATTTTTCCTATTGCGTTGTTCAAGTGTTAAGAGACCACGTGACCTATCTCGCGAGAACAGGATGATATTTTAGTTGGATTTAATACCCTTTCTGAGTGCTTTTCAGTCAGTTGTATTTTTGAAACCTTGAAGGCTGGAGAGGTTTTTATTGTTGAAACCAGATTGCTTTTGAAGTTCATTTGTTTTTGGAATTTAGTAATTTATTCTCAAAAATTCTGGGAGAAAGAAATTCAGTGGAAGTTTATTCTGGAATTATAAACTGTGATTCAATTGAGGAATTGTTGCTATTTGTACAAGGACCACATCTGACGTCATCACCTTCCATATTGGAACGTCGTCGAGATTCGAACCTGGATTCTAATAGAACTATTTAGTGATAGGACTTGTATTTTTCATTCTTAGGATTAAATTTTGGATTATATTCACAAACTGTAAGTCCTATTTGCAATTTTTACATTGTTTTCTAGGGAAATATATTTTTTAAAATATACAAAGCTTGTTGACTTCACTCTTTTCTCTTGTTATTATTGTACGAGCCTACACGTAACACCGTGACCTCCTGCATCCAAGGCGGGTGCTCTAACAACTTAGGCCACCAAATCTGCTGGGATGCTGAATTGCAGAGTTCATGCTAACTTTCCAAAAATCGTGCTGAAAATGCCACTGAATGTGCAACAGACATTCATTATATTTTCAACCTATGTCTTTATTTCTTCATTAAATCCCTCCTATATTCAGAAAATTCTCCATTTTACAAATGGAGGCATTGATCCATCAATTGATTTAGGAAATATAAAATAACAAACTTTAATCAAAAACATAAAGTAAATTTTCCATGACTGTGATCCAGATTACAAGGTCAAAGAGCAAAAAAAGCATGTCATGAAATGAACTGTATAAGCTTCATAATGACTGATTCTAAGTACAAGGAAATCGATCAAGTATGTGGAAATCGATCAAGTATTTAAGGAAATGTAAGCACATGAAATATCTCAACACTGACTCTGCAGGCATAAAGCAGTCATCCTATCACAGAATAAACTCTATTAACGTCATACTGATTCGTCCATGTATACTGGAAATTAATCATGGATTACAAAAAGTATCAGCAAATGAAAAAACTTGAGCCAAAATCTCAGTGCTGACTGTGGCTCGGTTGTTGTTGTTGTAGGGTTTAATGCCATTTTTCAGCACAAGATTGGCTATACATGGCCAGTATAACTGGTGGAGGAAGAACCCTGTAAAAACCTGGGAAGAACCACCAACCTACAAGAAGCTACTGGCAAGCTTTCTCATGTACCCATGTTAGCTGAGCCTGAGACTCAGACACATGCAGACAAGAGGTGAGATGGCAGTGATCCAGAACGGTGAGCACTTTAGACCACTCGGCTACTCGGGGCCCCCGACTGTGACTTGGATCCCAAAGGATCAAGCATTTGTCCTAGAATGAATTGTCTCTGCTTCATAATGATTTATCCCAAGTATGAATATTATGAAACATTTAAGGAAATAAAAGCTAATAAAGTTTTTTGCTCTGGCCTTGAATGCAACGTCAGAGGTATAGTAAGCAGGTCATAGACTGAATCCTCTTTGCCTCACAATGAATTCTTTCAAGTATGATTACAATCTGACATGGGGTTTTGGAATATAACCAAATGAAACTGGAAACAAAGTCTAAGAGTACATTTTCTATGACCATGACCTTGAACCTATTTTTAGGTATAAAGGTGCATACAAGCTCATGTTAGAATGAACCATTTCAGTTTCATAATGGTGCATGGCATGCATGGTATGGTAAGTCTTGAGACTCCATCAATGGGTTTAGAAAATATATGCAAATAAAATAACTTCAACAAAACCCTTAAACTGTTAACAATGACAATACTGAAAGGAAAATGCTATTTCCAAAATGAAGTAGGTACTGTTTTCTGTCAACCATATCGTGAGGGCCATTGGACACTGCACTGTATTACTTGCATCCAGTAGTGCTAAATAAAGAAGTGAGAGAACACCATAAAAAAATGAGGGAACACATGTTACTGAGATGGGTGGGGGGGAACAACGGCAAGCGCAAAAAGGGAACACGTAGAAAAGTAAGGGAATGTCATTCCTATAGAACTACGTGCCTCCTTGCAAAATAACAAAAGTGCAAAGTGACCTTTTAGGTTACATGTGCTTTGCAAAATGTTCTCTTTGATACATAATCCAATACATACACTGAGATTTCATGATAGCGGGATTCCATTTTCCTTAGAAATCCAATTAAGCACAAGACAAAATATCTCCCACCATAAAAAATTATCCCACAGCTGCTCAACATAAACAGAATACAATCCAGCTTTCAAATGGATTACAAGGCCCCCTTCCCCCCAGCCACTAATATGGTTTTTAAAATTTTCTTTCTTTCCAATCGAAACAATGATAAACTGCTCTTGAACTCTAAAGCTATTCGGAAAGCTAAAACTTGTGTTTACAACATCTACATAAACATACATCTGTCTTATATAAACTAATTGATATAAGTAAACTGAAACTTATCAACACATTTAAATGTATACATTTTAATGGAGCACAACAGGATTTTTCAGAACAAATTCTTAAAGGAATATATGTATGACTCATCTTTTGGGAGAATTTAGACTATCAGTAGTAACAATATTTTAAGGAGCTGATAATATGGTACAGAAATTCTGCATGACTGAAAAATGTTTCTACTAGCAGGAAAATTGAGGTCTGTTCTGTTGCCAAATTCCCCCAAACTGTCAATTTTTTTTTCCAATTTGAATTTGAAAAGTATTTCCAATTAGACATTCTGAAGAACTTCTGATCAAATTTGCCTGGAAGTGGAAAGTGGAAATTTACTCTAATTAGTGTAGCAAAGAATCTAAAGACTATTTAAAAAGCAACCAAGCCTGACAAAATATTTCAACGTCCAAGGATCTTGTTTTTGTAAATTGTGTGAATTAACCATGCATATAACAAAAATTTTACATTACCTTTTACGCAGAAAAAAGGACTCAATTCCACTACTGCCCCTTAAGGATGTTAAGTTTGAATACCTTATGCGTTCAAGATAAACAGGTAACAGTGGCAACAAGCCGAAGTGCAATGATCCGTAGATGAATTAGTCCTACCTGTAAGACCTCGACGCTAATATTTGTTTTAGGCATGTGATACATCTTACATTGTAATACTATAGATGAATGTGACTTCCTGTAATTTTGGGTTTAATATAAACCAGTACAGATGAATTTCAGATTGGCTTAATTACCGATAAGTATATATAGAAGTATTGAGCAAACCGGATCGGTCTGGCGTCTGGAGTAGTCCTTTATAATAATAATTAGTAACTGCTTACATAATTGTAACTTAAATTTAAATACATTACACCTGATCTCCCTAGGCTTGGGTCATACCATCTTGTTTTGGGGGGTTTTTTTAACCATATTATTTACACGCAAACTGTGCAAAAAAATATATTTATCTCGGTCGACCGTGTTTACACTCTTGTCCTTGTTTTGATTTTTCACCCAAACAATAACATTGTCAAATGACCGAGTTTGCCCTTGCATTACGACATGCGCAATGCTGGCCATCGCTATTAAAAACGTTCATTCTCTTGATACGCCCACTCGATGGCACTGACCTGCTGTTGACCCCCCGCCATAGTACTGACCTTTACTTGAACTCGGTACACAAGTTAGGATTGTATGATTGTATTATAAGCTTTATTATTTGTGTTAAAAAATAAAATGAAATAAAAATAATAAACTATATTTAAGGAAACAATGTAATCGTTACAGTTCAGTACTATGCCACACCACAGTGCACTTTGAATGTCTAATTGACTAATATATTAACCCTAACGTGGTTGCATCATTCTCCATTGTCAGTGTCACAATAAATAAACAATCCACGAGTACACTATAAAACACAAGAAATATTCACTTGAAAAAATGACAAGTAGACAATTTTTAAAAAACCCACAACAAATTGAACAATACAAAACCTGAAATCAAAGAACGAAATTGCTAATCATTACCTGCAAAACTCGACGATAGCACTTAACACTCGATTAACAACGTCGTTCTTATCTCAGTTTACGGACTGCTGCCAGAAACTCACTGTGATTAAGAATGTACGCGTAAAGTGGCTGACCTAATCGATAGTAAGATCGATAAATTTCCTATGCCCAACCCGAGAAAATCAGCTATATCACTGTTCAAACAATATTCAAACCAGAATTTTGACCTATTGTGTGTTATAAAAAAGTGACTTTTATGAATGGCGAGCAGTTGTTGGGGGGGGGGGGGCGCATTTGTAACGGATGTGTTGAAGTTCTTACTGTACTTAAGAAAAAAGCGCCAACATACCAATATTATCAGTGTTTTCTACGCACCTTTAAGGAACCAGAAAGTAATTTTCGAACCTATATTGATTATCAAAAAATTCATTATATTTATGAAAGCAACCCCTTACATTCTAAATTAGCAGAGGTATTTAAGAGAGGAAAAAGTACAGTCAGCCTAAAGTAGTACATATGTACGATCTGCCTATACCGCTATGTATAGAATTATCAACTGTACAGTCTGCCTAAAGCAGTATAAATGTACGATCTGCCTATAACGCAATGTATGGAATTATCAACTGTACAGTCTTCCTAAAGTAGTACATATGTAAAACCTGCCTACCCTCTATGTATGGAATGTAGCAACTGTACAGTCTGCCAAAAGTAGTATATATGACTCCAATTCTAGTTCTTTTAATAGCACGTTT
This sequence comes from Megalonaias nervosa, assembly GCA_016617855.1. Lineage (NCBI taxonomy): Eukaryota > Metazoa > Mollusca > Bivalvia > Unionida > Unionidae > Megalonaias > Megalonaias nervosa. The sequence goes on along the minus strand of JAECUM010007726.1, from coordinate 34,753 downwards.
AATGTTTGGAATGAAAAGAAAACCAGAAAATGTACCGATGTTACTACTAAACAACCAAAGAATACAGTTCTGAAGGAATCGTAATCATTTGGAAGAAAATTATCTGGAATTCTCCCTTAAAATCAAATTTAGATCGTATGGTCTCTCTCCTTTCTGGTCTTATAAACCAGAAAAAGGCAATGCAAAGTCATTAGGTGTGGATAATCGTTGATTATAAGTCTTGCTACGAAGATCACACAGACACACATAGTCCGAGTTTCCTCTGACCCTTGCCACCCCATTTTTGATATTTGGACATTTATGTTGGGGTGTAGGGTCAGAGTCTATTGCCTATCGAAAAGTTGGAATTTGCCGACACCATTTGGTGTCGGCATAGGGTAGCCGCTTACTAGCCGGCCTAGCAAACTTTAATGACCCTTCATCGAGATATACCTGCATGAAATCGATAGGAATATGATTTATTTTCTCAGATATTGCGAGTATAGCATTCGTTATATCTTTAATCCGCTGACAGACTAGCCGAAACTATAGCGTTGATGAAATTTGACCTGGAACTCGCCATTTGCATTCCGAGTCACATGACTACACAAATCTCGCGAACTACATGTCAATGACTTGAGAGTTCAAATAGTCACGTAATATCAACAATTAACCATTTCTAATCATGCTGTAGGAAAACAAATCGAACATATAAATGAAAGTCACGTAATATTGATAGAAAAATAAAAGAACATATTCTGGAAACAACAACCAGAAATCTGTAAATGTTACAGCAACTTGGAAAAAAACAACAGATTCAACAAGCGGAGAGCACAGGTCAACGCGGTAGTCACGTGATACCAACAAAATATATCACTGACACGTGCTCAGTACTTGATGAATCTGGTTTTCTCCATCAAATGGTGTGGACGAATTCCAACTTTTCGATAGGCAATGGACTCTGACCCTACACCCCAACATAAATGTCCAAATATCAAAAATGGGGTGGCAAGGGTCAGGGGAAACTCGGACTAACACACACACACACACACACACACACACACACACACAGTCAAAGACAATCATCGTAAAGTACAAACATAACTCAAAATACAGCTAATATTAATGGAGAAAGTTACTCCATATCAGGATTGCCAGAACAATGCCGTACAATCTCTTTCCCTTCTTCTTCTTCTTCTTCTAACAATATGGAGATAATAGTCAATTGAAATTGGGAGTGGTGTCTAGTTATAATACAATATGTTATCAGTGCATTTCAATATTGTCCAAAGATTTACAAGTGTAAACATATAAAGCCTCTTTAAGCTATGTGGATTGCCCATTCAGACCTTGCAGTATGTATGTATGTATGTATGTATGTATGCATGCACGCATGTATGCATTCATGCATGTATGTATGAAAGAATGCATGCATGTACGTACGTAGTATGTATCTACGCATTTATAAATATATGTATTAATAGAGCTATACACGGCCGTATAGATCATGACTGGTTCTATCTCCCTCTTTCAGTTGTTTATTGTTGTCATCTGAATATAAGCTATTTACGTATTTAGTATACGTGACTTGTGATGATGAAACCATTATTATAAATGCTAGATGTCAAGTGTTAAACTTATATATGGCATTTTGTTGTTCACTGCAAAAATCAAGAAATATAAAAGTATACTGAGGCAATGTTGCACTCAAATGTGGTTCCCCTTTTCGCGAGAGCATAAAAGTGCAAACAAGAATGTTACACGCCAGACAACCTCATAATCATTCATTTTTATTTTTCTTCTTTTTCTAAATTTGTTTTTCTCGAAAACTATATTTTCAGTTTGGAATAAGCTGTAAAAACTTTCAGGTTTTAGTACTTTTCAGTACATTAACATCTACAAAGAATTATATTCAGTAGCGGCCCATTGCCGGCCTAAAGGTTTTGGCGCCCTAGGCAAACTATGACTTTGGCGCTCTCTCCACTGAGAAAAATCTCAATTTCGTTTAATTTGGCATCACTTAAAAGCTTGCCGCCCTAGGCGACCGCATAGTTTGCCTATATGGTCGGCTCCGCCCTGATCATATTTATAATTACAGAATCTTGATTAGGCATACCGTATAAGAGGGGTGGGTGGGTGGATTATTATGACCATCATCTATGTACAACCTTAACTACAGTGCACACCATTCCTCAATCAGTTTTACAGGCTCTGGCTAGGTGATCAGATTAGACCGATTCAGAGCAGATAGAGCCGGATTGATGTGGTTCACATTTAAACGCGTTCCAACTGTTTACGTATCCATTTTTGGTGAATTCGCCATGTACTTGGGTCATAGGACGTAAAATGAGTACATTAGAAACCATACATAGTAATTAATTCTAACTGATAGGAGTACAGTACTTATGACATTACTGCAATTTCTATAGGTTAAAGTATTTAATCAAACTGTCACTGTGACATAATTTATCATTATTTGATTTTTATTTTCTCTTTTTCTTACACAATTTCGCCAACAACTAAGTAAAAAAATATTCATATTCAATTTTCAATTTCCTCTTTTATGTATATATATATTTTTAAAAAGTTGTTTACCTTATTTTATCTAATTTTCATAAATTGTACAGAATATCTTTAGTTCAATTTTGCATACGTTACCTGAGTATCTTAAGAGTTTAGTGTTGCATAAGAGCTATAAAATATACGCTTGCGTATGTGTTGACAAGTACTAGTAATAATCTTAATAATAAGACTTAAATGCATCTTTGTCTTATTTTCTCGTTGGCTGACGGGGTTTCGACGTTTCTAGAAGAAATCATTAACGTCCCATTGGTTAGGCTAGGTCACACGAATAGGCAAGTTTTGACACAAAATCAGTAGTGTTATCCGTCAAGTGGGGTCTCTTGCGAAATATAGTGGCAATAGGCGGTGAATATAAAGAGAGGACTGTGAAATCAGTTTCATTCCGATTTTGCAGTCATGCACATTTCTTGTGTTCCTATTGTAAGTCTGCAGACGTGTTTTATATTTTATTTTGATATTCGAGAGGAAAAACATTTGTTTGGACTCTTCATTGGAAATAGAAAGTGCTAATTATTTGGAGTATAATATTTTGGAATTGTTATAAATTATTCGAAGGAATTCTGGACAACGCCATCTTGATAATGTCACGGTTCTTGGAAGACCAGTGCCTTTCAGGTTTTGAAATTTATAAGAAACTTTTCAGCCATTTAGGACTTTCACCTTTTTAAGTGTGAGCCGGGCGTTGTACAGAAGAAACGAACACAACACCCTCGGTCGTGGGGTTTATTTAGCGTCAACGATACAAGACAAAAGAAAAACAGGGGGAAAAAATCTGCAACGAAACAGAACAAATACTTTAATATACGATACTAAAACAGAACGGAACAAATACTATACACAAACAGCACGCCGGTATTTCAATATATAGCAACACGATAATATAAAAACGACAACTTATCAGACACGAAGACCCTAAACATCCAGATACCACAATTCTCGTGAATTGCTTTTGTCACAATAGGCGTAGACATAATGAAAAAGGTGTCGTTAGTCCAGAGACGATACGACGAGCGCCGAGGGCATTTATTAATTGTATGGCGTTCGACGTTATCGTCCCTTTCATGCGCCTCGTGCACTGGTCGATCACTCACTCACTCACGCACTCACTCATTACAAACACGCACCTGGGTCACATACTCCCTCCCTAAGTGTAAATGTCTCCTGACATTTAACAAATTTGTGCCTGCAGCCAAAACAAAAGAAAAAAGAAAAAAAGAAATTTACAGGAACAAATAATCAATCAACACTATACATCATGTCTTCAGAAATAAATAAAAACATTAACACATGACAGTTATTCACATATATCAAGATTTAAAAGCAACTATTCAAAAAAATGAAAGTTCATCATCTTTCGTTTTAAAATGAAAACCATATAAGAACGGTTTTCTATTACTACGCATTCCCTTTCTTTTTCTTCCGTAGTGGTACTAGCGTGACTGACCTAGTAGGTCAGTCAAGTGGAATTCGAACCCACCCGATTCTCCCCGGAAAACCACTACCCCAACATTTATCCATCATTCCGCAGTAATATTTGTTCATAACATGGAGGACAAGTAAAAAAATAAACGGAACTACAGAGCTTAAGAAGTTAAATTGCACGGGAAAGAAAATTAAATATATACAACCACTGAAATTGAAACTAAAATTACTTACATAATGATGTTAAATTGTTTCCTTATAATTACATTGTTTAGTTAGATTAACAATAAATGAGATATTCAGAATCACTCCTACCTACTAAATAAAAACAAAGAGAACGCCCGAAAGATACGATAGATCTCAGTAACTCACACGTAGTAAATCTTCTGCGAATACACCCACTGGCCAATGCCGGTCTGGTGGTTTTAGGTCTCTGGTAGAACACCTTACCGGTTGCTGGCCTTAGTATTCCCGTGACACCTGTGGTGCTGGTGGACTCTGGACTAATCTCACGGACTCACGTTCTGGGTCTGCTTCTAATGCGGTCGGGTTTTGAACTGACCTTTCGGTAGACACTTTTGGATATCCGATTTGAGTGCTCTCATGCGAGGCACGTGAGGAAGCAGCAGAGAGGGTGAACCCTACAAAATAGTGTTCGAACGAATATATTTAAACATGAAAATCATACTAAATGAAGCAAAAATATAGGGTCAATAACGCTAAACCAAAACCTCTAACCGAATTGAGATTCTCTCTACGTGGGTTATTTACGCTGTTACTCGTTCGTGACACCTGTGTTTGTAAATGCTATGCGTGTTCGTTTATGTGCTCGTGCGCGTAATTTTTGTCAGTCCACCCTCTCTGCTGATCCCTCTCTGCTATAATTAAATCATTGTTATATCAATAATGATTGGTGAAGCTCACTCAGCTAGACTAGCGCGAGAGCGACTAGAAGCAATGAAGAAATATCTACCTGTCCGTGATTCTGTCAGACAACAATTACAAGTGCATCAGCAAACACAAGAAGAATTTGCAGAAGGTGCAGAACAGTTATTTAAACCGATTACTGAACCAACAAAGAAAATTGTTTTAGCAACTGAGGCAACACAAAAAGCTCTTGAAACATTGCCTGCCGATATTGCTGGGCGTCTAACTCGACCACCACCCAGGCAACTTCCTCAACCACCACCTGAAATTCAACCACAACCTGAACCATCAAAAATCAAAACCAAAATAGTAGATAAATTTACGCCTGATGGTATTGCCGCTATCAAAGACCCAAATAAATTAATAAAGATTGCCACGTATGGATATTATTAAAGAGACAAATACGTGAAATATGAATATATTAATACGCTGAAATCTGGCGATTGGGTTAAAGATGTATTTCGAATTGCTCACGACACTCCGCAGATCAGATCTGTGGAAGATGTTAATCGGTTTGATATTTTTAACCAGGTAGTGAAAGAATATATTGAACATGTAAAAGAAACAAGAAAACAAAACGAAGAAGAAATGAAACAGCAACTTGAAAAATCAAAAGCAGAAAGGAAATCAAGGAAGAAAAAAGCAGTGGAAACAACAGGTGAGGAAGAAGAATTCTATGATGCCCCGGGTGCCACTGGAAGTGGTATTGGTACAGGTACCAGGGGAAGTGGTCTTATTACTCCATGTCCCGATAACGTCATTGCTGACGTGGACAGACTAGAAATTCTGATTGGTGGAAAACGAGCCGGTAATAATTCTCCAGAAATCATTAATGAAGCAACTGCTATTTGTCAACGATTATTTACAGGCGGTATCATGGATATTAGTGTATCGGTCCCTCATTAATGAAATCGCCGATGATTATCACAGTGATTAAACAGTTAGATATAATTACTATAATAAAATGATCATACATGTTGCTCAACGTGGACCAACTATGGTCAGGGTGATAAATTCGAGATTACCTACATATAAAACATTTTACGGAGATGGACTCGGCGATGTTGTTCAGGGTTTATTTAGAAGGATAGCCCCAAAAGCAATACCGATTGCAAAGCAACTACAAATGAAAGCTATTGACGTTGTTCGTAAAAAAGGTATTAGTGCTACCGGCGACGTCGCCAGTAAAGCATTCTCTGCAATCAAGGATAGACTAGCACGATTAATACGACGAAACCTCAGCCAGTAAAATTAACCAGCACTGAAGTGATGTCTGCAAATGTTAGTAAAATAATAAATCAAGCTGCAAATAAAAAATTAGCGTCATTAGCTGGTGAAAAAGAAAAAAATATAACAGCTATTCTGGTAGCAGGAAGTGGTTTTCGTGTTAAACGATAACAAATATAATGAGGATGTTCAAACGCATATCTGATCCGCATTCGACATGGACGCACCAGTTCTCAGAGATGAATCGGTACGTGATTATCAGTATTATTCTTACGACGCACGTGTACCTGACGAGCGTGGAAGAATTGAATTACAAGTTCAGGATACAAGCAGATATTTCTTACCTGCTGAGGCATTTATTGAAGTCGAAGGTAGTCTTTTAAAATTAGATAATACAGATTATGGAATTGGTGATCGAGGTCTTGCAAGATACAGCGATGATTACTCAAAATCAGCTGGTCCATCAATGATGTTTGTCAAAGATACAGCTGATCATCTAGAGCACAGAAATGTAACATTTAATGCAGATGGGGATACAGTTGTATCAATGAATGAAAATTTCAATTTGGGATTCGCGTCACGTCGAGCAATGCTGCGCGACGATGAAAGATTTTCTTGTGCGATTTCACTGTCACAAATCTTTGGATTTTGTAGAAATGTTAGAAAGGCTATTTTTGGAGCCAAGCACACAATTGTACTCGTACGAAAAAAATACCGACGATGATGCAATATGGCACTCTGAAGGCGCTAACGCAGGTGCAACTGCGGCACTTCATGGTAAAGTAATACTGACAAAACTTTCATTATGGATGCCAGTAATGACACCAGCAATATCTGAAAAACAAAGGTTACTTTCTTTTATGGACAGCGGCGGTAAATCAACATTGTTATGGCTAACAATGACCACGGATTCTATCCAGAGTAACATTAATGGTTTATTTACATGGCAAATAGCATCACAGCAAGGTGTCTCTGCACCGCGGCATATATTTGTTGCACTTCAAGATGTTACGCGAGTAAACTCGCAAATACGAAGTATTATGATATTTGATAAACTCGGCGTTACTGAGGTTTCTTTGAGGATAAATGGACATCAAGAACCAGCCGAGGATATTTTGTTAAATTTTGAACAAAACAGTGTTGCACGTGCGTATCATCGTCTGATGACGTTCATGGGACGTGATCAAAATTGTTGATACTGGCTTACAAATATCTCAGCGGGAGTTTACGACGTTGTATCCGATCTATTACTTTTTGCTGGAACATTTGGATTTGTTTTGACAGTCCGTCGTTGACATACATTTTCGAGCACGTGTTACAAAAGGAGTTATTGCTAATTACAGAGCAATCGCCGTTCTACTCAGCGATAAAACAATGTTACTTGAAGGTGTTGGTGGACGAATGAGAGTTATTGATGCACCAGTAGAAAACATGTAATTAGATTATGAATAAAATTATAAATGTCATATCATCATGTTAGTGTCAGTCTGACTCCTGGTCAGATTAAAAAAAAACTGCAGTCGGCATCAGCGAAGCGATGTGGAGTAAAAATATGACTAGCTCGAGAACAAATCGCAGGTGGTCCGAATAAACTATCGCTGACAGAACGCCAGCTCAATCATTTTAATGAAGCCAAACAATCAAAGACCGACATACGCATAAATCTTTCTGCGGCTGCCATCAAAAACATTGCTAAGACAGGTGGTCTATTTCCACTCCTTGCAGCTATTCCAGGAATAACAGCCGCTGCAGGCCCAGCTGTTGCAAAAGCAGCTGCGTTAGGTGCAGTTGGAACAGCTGCTGGAATGGCATTAAAGAAAGCAACAGGGAAAGGATTAAAAAAATAGAAGACGATCCCGTACAGGTCTAGGTCTGAGACTTCCAGGAACTCGATACGGGAGCGGATTAAGAATTCCAGGTACTCGCTGATTTTCCCGTTGTCAAATTTTGATTACTCGATGCTGCTATGCGATTAAACATAAAAAAATTCAGAGGTGTTTTTATGCGTGATCAATTACCGAAAAATCCAAACCTGATTGAAACTGGTATTATTAATCTCGATAAAAACTCTGGTCCAGGTACTTATTGGGTTGCGTACGCGATCGATCCACGTGGTATTGTTTATTTCGATTCTTACGGACTGGCACCACCAAAACAATTTTTAAAGTATGTCACTGGTGATTCTATCACTGGCAACATTCCAGTCTGGTATTCAACGTTACCAACACAAACATTAACGGATCCACCAATATGTGGCCGTGAAGCACTAGCAGTACTTGATGCTGTATCAAGATCAGCGAAACCACCTCATAAAGCTGTACACGAATACACGAGTTCTGTTTTAAATAATCGCTAATCATATAATGGTAGATATTTACGGAAGATCAGCTAAAACCAAACCTCAACAAGCACCAGCTGAAGATTTACTCAAGCGAGTAACAAGGCAGATCAATGATGAATTATCTGAACTGCTCAATCTTGCCAACGTTGATCCAAACGAACTTGTTATATTTCAAAACCGTGAAGGAAAATTGAAGACGAGTAATATTTCAATCAACGATATTATTATTCGTAGTCGATTATCGCGAGAAGGTCTTATTGCTGTATATGACAGAGAGGGCAAACTTGTTCCTAGGGGTATTACTGCAGTGTCGATCAATGATAGGTTGTCAACATTCGGTGATACCATGCACGGCGTTCTCAACATGAACAATAATAAAATTACCAACGTGGGAGAACCAACAGATAATCTCGACGCTGCAACGAAGAAAAATGTCGATGATAAGGAAATTCCAGTGACAACTTCTTTAGCTACAATCAACGATGGAATGACCACACTTAGAACTGATTTTACTAATCAAGTACAACTGTTTCTGACTTTTCGCAGAAACGTAAACAGAACCATTAATGAATTTTTTGGAAGTCCACCAACCGTTGACATAAATCTCACCGATATAAACGCAAGAATCAACGATATTATCAGTGGAATTCCTAATATCATCAATAAAACTAATCTTGTTAAAATTCCACACAAACAAATTAACAATATCGTGTGCACAGTATCATCAGGATCATCAACATGGACACCGCAAAATAACACCATCAAACATACCGCGGAGGTCACTGGTGTGTACAGGCTGTCCGTATTTAGTTCTGCGAAATTTAGGATTTTTACCACGTATCTGTGGCGTCATTCAACCGATAATTTTTCTAGTACTGTATCTGAAATGTTAAATAAAGATACCGAAGAAATGTTTATGCTGGAATCATATGATAAAAAATTAACCTCGGCGTCTTACTGGTGGTGCATAGAATCTGTAGCTGAAACACCACAATTAATTACTTAATACAGTATAATGATAGACGTTCAGCGATACAGATACGATCAAGTATGTGCGTGGCAAACTAAACTAAAAAATATCATCCACGATTATACAGCAAAAATAAAGAAATATCGTAGACGTGCGGTTGTCGTTGATATCATCGTTTATTCGGTTTCCGCGATTGTTGCTGGAACCGGCGTAGTATTATCAACGTTGACGATGACAGCGCCGATCGTTGTAACAATCGTTGTTTCATCGTCAACCACGATCGCTGGAACATTCAATATTATCACGAAAAAGATAGATACGTGCATAAATGAAAAATTGAACGAGTACACGATGAAATTACACACAGCAACTGTAGCATATTCCAAATTATCGTCGATGATTTCTTCGTCGCTCAACGATGGAATAATATCTGATGAAGAATTTAGTATTGTAATAAAGATCTACAATGAAGTATTTAACCGTAGCGATGCCACTGGTGATTCGATCACGGATATAAATAATTTAGAGCAACAATAATATAATTATGACAACGTCATTGGAATTACTACAACAGATCTTCACTAATACTGCTCCGGTAAGAACCACAATGATATCAGCTAGTTCAACGAATCCTGAATTCAGTATTAATTTTCCAACTGCAATACCAGCAAAAGAAATTGCATTAGCGCAATTACGGGTTTATTATAGTTGGCCAAATATTAGGTCAAAATCATTCGGTGGACTACAACCAAATAATTCATTAGTATTTGCAAATAAAAATAAACCCGATGGAACTCCTAATTGGCAAGTAGTTAGTATTCCAACGGGCAGTTATCAAATAGAACAGATCAATGAAGAATTCCAACGCAGGATTAAATCCATAACAGGTAAAGAATCAAAGATTGCCATTACTGTTCATGAGCCAACACTGTCTTCGGCCGTTGAAATATTATCACCGGATTACGCTGTGGACATATATCAGAGTTCAATAAGTTCAGTATTAGGATGGCCAAATCCCACCGGTTTATTTCGGACCACCAGAACCACGCCGAGATGAATTTCTGACAACTGATCGAAAATTTATCAAAATTCCAGATTACCGAAATGATATTCCGTGGACCATTAATACATTTTTTACTGATGGACAAGAAAGATTCCTGATCTGAGAAGAGATGAAGATATGATGGATTTTAAAATTTTCATTGTTACAATCCCAGCCGCAGTAGATGAATTTAACCGGATGTTTAACAGTGTCAAAAATTTAATCGTTGATCTGACATATTATTACAGCGATGATGTGAAAAAAAAAATATCATAGAAGCAATTCAGCATCTGAATTTAATATTATTTTATTTCGAATATACTAAACATATTTTAGTCAAAAATGCGTATAAATATCATAAAGACCCAGAAAATGCGAAAGACGTAATTAAGAAAGTTTACAAATAAACATAAACTGAACATAAAATCGGTGAATTCAAACAATTAATGATTGATCTTGTGAAGGGAAATTTTCCAAAAATCCTTGAATCATGGAGAAAAATAGCCCCACCGGCAAATGTTCTCAGACATAATAACGATCAGTATGGGGGCAGCCGTCATATCTCGCCAGGAATCGTTAATATTACATCCACGATCGCTGTCAATCTAGTATGCGATGTCATCGACGGCAGTTAACAAATTGACGCTGAAAAATCCAACCAAGCCCAACAAGGATACATTCTGTATTCATTTACACCTCAAGTACCCCCAGGTTATTTGATTGTATCAGAACCAATCAATGTTGTTTATCTAAAATGTCATAATCCACTCTTATCGCGGATACATTTTAAATTTACTGACCAGACTGGCCACTTGTTGGACCTTAGGTCAGAAGTATTAAATATAAACCTGTATGTGCGTTCGTAGAAAACACCAGCAAAAAAAAAAAAATATGTCCCCTTGTCGTTGTCAAGGATAAAATATTTTTTTTACCCCGTGATTATTATCCTTGACGTGGACCAGAAATGAATTATCCCTCTTGTTTAGCTGGCACAACGTTACAGGTGACACTATTAGTTTCGTTGTCACTGCAGTCACTTTCAATGTGATTAGAGTCACACTCGTCCCTATCTTTCGCTAGTAACTCTTCGGCAACTTCATTCAATGACTCCGTCATCGATATAATATCTATCAATTGTTTTATACGAGCGTGTACAATTCTTTTCGTTTCGTATTCGTGAGATAACTCTGACCTAACCTATTCGATTGAACGTGAAAGAGGAACAAATAATTTCACTTGCGTATCCGTGATTGCTCCCGGCAATTGTAGGATCGCCTGTTGGATTAACTTTATGAATCTATAATCGGAGGGCAGCGTATATCTATTTTCTGACTTTCGAAATTGTAATGATTCAAAATCACTCATTATTTTTTCAGGATCAAGCTCATCAGATGTGTTTATACCGCTGTGTTGTAATTGCTTAATAGCAGCAATAATAGCATTAATATTTTCCTGATTCATTATATAATAAATATTTGTTTAAATAAAAATATATTTCTTAATAAAAATAAAAATATATCTCTTAATAAAAATCAAAATATTTCAGAAAATCTGACTGAATTCGCAATTTTGATGGGTATATTACACGTCAAATTTAGAAAATCTGACTGAATTTCATAAAAAATAAAATTTTATTATAATAAAAATATTTCTGAATCAGAATAAAAGTAAAAATATTTCTGAATCAGAAAAAAATTAAAACTATATTCTGAATCAGATAAATATAAAAATATATTCTGAATCAGATAAAAGTAAAAATATATTCTGAATCAGATAAATATAAAAATATATTCTGAATCAGATAAAAATAAAAATATATTTTTGAATCAGATAAATATAAAAATATATTTCTGAATTAATAAAGATATATTTCTGAAATATATTTCTGAATAAAAATAAACAACAGCTATGATGTTCGGTCTACCATTCCACAGTCTACCATTCTACCTTCATTGACCAGTAAAGCCTTTACCGTAAGGTCCTAAGAGTCCTTTGTTAAGGCCATTGGCCCACAGGCACTCTTCATGGTTAAGATCTTTCTTATGATCCACAGGCACCTTACGAGACTTCTTTGTCTGGTGACATTCTTTCTGAATGCCCTTGTGTGGGGTACCCTTCAGTGAGGTCACAAGATCACGAGCTCACATCATCCTGTTGTTTATTTTTGGGGAAGTTCCGTACACACCCCCCCAAATCAAACCCCGGGCGAGTGCAAAACGTACTCACCACGTTGTTTGACGTGGCGGGAGGGTGTGTACACAGGGGGAACTTCCTCAATTATTAAGAAAAATTGGCATCCCAGGGACAAACCACCGACAATGTCGTCATGGGGATTCGAACCACGGGCCTCTGGTATGATAGTCAGAAGCGTTACCACTGGACCACGATATTTAGTTATAAATATACGTTTCAAAAATAATCATTTAGTTACCTAGCCCCCATGTCACCTTGACTATGTTAAGGATGATAAGTATATACTTCCAGATTTCTGAATAAAAAAAAATAAATCACGAAAATCCACAATCCTACACATTTCTGAATTTGGTTAAAATACTGTATTATCAGGCTAACAGAACTGTGTTAGTAAATGCTTTGGATCGATATTATTCTGGTACATACCGCCTACTACAGAACTGTATACATTCATTCAGTATAGTAACAATGATGCATGCAGTCTGCTGCGATCGATATGTGAAGCAGTTATGTACAATATCGGCCTATGATAGATTTATCTGTCCCGTCGCTCGTCCTTGATATAATCAAGGGACTATATCACGTCTGAGGTTTCTATGTTTTGTTTGAGGAAAGTATATATCATGTTGACAACGTCCAAGAATGAAATCACAAAATTGAGATTTTTGTGCTTGATCATATAAAATATGCAGATTTTTCATACTTCAGTGTTTGAGGGATTGGACGTATATGCTACTGAATAAATGTGTGCATGTATGCGCAATAACAAAGGGAGACAACTGCGCACTTATTCTATCAGCGATGACAGATTTATCTCCCTTCATTGTGCATACCGAAATTTGATTTTTTTTTTGCTTAAATTTCTTCGAAAATGCCGATTTAGTAATATTATTTGCAGCAAAATGTATTGAAGCACGGCAAATGTCAAAATATTTACCAGCCGCATTCATCGATGGGAAAATTATTTCTTCACCTGTCTCTGTATTTGTAGATATAACCGATCTAGGAGTCTTAGAATTAATGCCAGTATTCCCAAATGCGGAATTCTGACTCTGTGTAACAACCCTCAAGTTAGATCAATTATTATCTTTCGGGTTTGAATTTATGTGATCGATCACAAGTCCATCTTCGATGACCCCATGAAAACATTCAAATAAGAATCGATGATTATAAGGATATATATAGAATCTATGTTGGGGTTTGGACCGAGACAAGGAAATCTCAGTCAAGGGGTTACATTATTTGTCTCCCCACGAGGCTGGACGAGTGGGGAGACATATAATGTAACCCCGCAACGTGATGTGTCATCCGAAGTACAGAGTTTTTATGCGTGAGTCAAAACAAAATAACAACATTAAACGTTGCATAGTTTTTAGGTATCATCACATTTAATATATGGATGTTATATGAAATTAACAATAAATACTTAATATTTATTACAAGAAAATGTTTCATTTTCATTAGTTCCAATTTAGAAAATTAAATTGTACATAATGAAACTGTACTCGGCCCACAGATCTGTTGCAGTGTAAATACATGTAGCATGAGTGTCCGTGCTTGGGTTATTCGCGGGTAATTAGAGATCCGTGTCACTATCACTATCTTTAGAGGAGGTGAAACTGTTTGTGACATACTTGTGTTGTAATTAATATTGATTGTAAAAGTATTTCCTTGTATAAAAGACCCTCCAAATACGGACCCCAGCTGATAACCATGTGCTAAACTTTCAAGTTCACTGATTCGTTGAAAATTTATTTTTCTCTCTTGGAAATATGGCAAGTGTTACAGTGAAATTTGCTTACGGATTAATGTGTCGACAGATAAATGATTCCTTCTGGCTGGTAGGTGCATTATTTGTCATTAAATATTTTAGGTATATTTTTGATTCAGCTGGGGCGCAATGGAGATGCTTAACAAAAATAGAATAAAGCATGTTTGACATAACACATTTCTGGCTGTTACCAAGTTTTCTGTAGTTGTTAACAGCGTTGGAAGAATATGAAGTGTATAGGTCTATAGGCTATGTGCATAGATCAGTGTTTTCTGTCATAGTGCATTTCGCACAGCATTGAGAATTTTATCCTGTCTGTAGCACAGTCAATTTTCAGGTCAGCGTCATTAAATGTAGCTAACAGTATATAATTTGTTTCACACGAAGTATTTAAAACTAGTCAGGTAGCTTTAGCTACATTTAATGACGCTGACCTGAAAATGTACTGAGTCAGGCTTGCAGATAGGATAAAACTGACTATGCTGTGTGGAACGAACTATCGTAATACCAAAAAGCTCAACATCGTGTGCGTGCATGTGTCTGTCTCTCTCGAAATGTTTTTTATGGTGTTTTCTCAAAATGGAGAGTCCTTAAGTTACTATGTTGTTTTGTTATATATTTGTTTGTTTGTTGTTGTTGTTGTTGTTGTTGTCGTCGTTGTTGTTTGATTTTAGAACAACTACGTCGGGCATAGCAGAAGACAACAAAGGTTTATTTTTTAAAAGTAGTCCCTAGCGCGTGGACACCTAGACCGAGACAACCAGACTGAGATAACCAGACTGAGATAAGAAAAGTAAGGTTAGCAAAACAGTTAGATTTCTCTGTCGCATGGGTGAGAAATTTTATTCCCAGCACGGAATTTGAGATACCCAGTATTAGTAACATTACCAACTGATTTCTTTAATCGGCAATTTCTGATTACACCATCATGAGATGCCTCATAATTTTTAAGTATTGGATGTTTCACAAATTCATTTTGCTCCATTTATATAGTAATACTATTTGTCTAAATGATTATTTTGAATATCTGGCAAGACAGTCTTCAGCGGTTTTTATGGGAGATTCACCTGACGTTTTCTTATCATAATATCGTTTCAACTCTCTGTATCATTTACCACCGCATTGCACACATAACCGTGTTTGTCCTCTGGCCCCAACACCACATCGTAAACACGGTTTCGGTCCTAGACTCCCTTTGCGAAAACTTTGCATTTGTTGACCAGAGAATTCATTTACGCATGATTTATTACAAGGAAGAGAAAATCCTATCATTAACCATTTGCATTTGTTATTTACTTGTATCATTATATATATATATATAATTAAAGTTTAATTAAACATATATTTGATTCAATTATACTATGGAGGAATTTGAGAGATTATCCGCAATTAAACCTTCCAGAGCAAGATTCGATCTTGACAAACTACCAAAATCTAAGTTTAATTTTTCGATGACAGATCTGGCTTTGACAAATAGCGATATAACTGATCGTATCCGTGAAGCCAAGAAAGAATTTCGCAACGATGGTGCGGCTCATACTTGGTCGACATTTAGAATCATGAATACCATTGATTTTAGAATGCATGACGAACGAGGTAGAAATATTATCAACTATCTCGACAATCAGCGATATATTATTCTAGTAAAATTTATTGTGCAGACAGATGATGACACTTGGATTATCCGTGATAAACGTGACCTTGTACGGCTTCATACTGGAAATGATACTATTACATTAAATAAAAAATTCAAACCAGATACATTGACTGGTATTGATAAACCGTATTATGAACGAGATTATCCTGTAACTGAAGTTGTTTATGCGATATATCCGCTAAATGATAAACCTAGCGTTAATAATCTCAAACCAATGAAATTTTCCTCACTGACTTCGTCAAGGGGACTAAACTGCGTAGCTGAGCGAGTTATAGAACATTTCTCAAAAGCAATACGCGGAAACGGTTTAACGGATCTAAGACGTAAAAAATAAATGCGTGGGCAGAAACAGTTAAAGATACCGGAGCATCTATCAGCGACGTTGCTAAACTAGAAAAGAAATTAAAATTTCCAATAGCAGTAAAAACACCAACCGGAGAGATTTTGTACAACCGAAATATATAAAAAATGCAACCCCTATAACAATCATTGATCATAACGCACATGCATGGACTATGACAGTAACAATATTTCCACGGGATAGAACAGTTAAATTTTACAGCGATTGTATATTAGACGCTATCAGAAATATTAGTAAGAGTGACCCTGTATCCGTGTGGTTATTTCAAAGTTCAGATTCGTTATACGATCAGTTTGTAAGGCCTAACGGAGAAATCTATCGTGAAGAATCTCTCCACGAAAAAATGAAACATCTTGCATTGAAATATAATTCTGATAATGTCGAAGTTGAACAATTACTGAATAATCGTTTTACAGTTCGATCAGTTGTGGCTCACTTTGCTCAAGAGAAAAATTCATGGAAACCGACACGATTAGAATTTCTTGAAGACATCCAGCACAGTTGTGTCGAATACGGACACGGCGGATTGTGGAATACCAAATACGATTATAGCGATATTATATCGGTTGATATGGTAGCCTGTTATCCTGGAAGTTTTCTTGGATACGGAGAATGTTCTGAATACTTCAAAAGATTCGGACATCCCACACACGAGATGACCAAAGTTGCGATAAACGGACTCTTACCAAATTTTGACTTAACCGGATTTGCTTGTATAGAGTCATTCGAGTTTGCGAAAAATCCGCATCCGATTATTTATGTTTGGTTTGGAAGACATTTCTCAGAAAAATATTGGGCTCCAATAGTACTATTACGATATATGCTTGATACTGAAATTTTAGTGTCGCTGAACGTAAACGAAGCCATTATATCGTATCGTCCGCAAAAACAAGTTTGGTTACCACAGCTAAAGAAATATTCCCCGGATGAAAATCCTGATATGATTGATTATGAAAATGAAGTTGCAAAAGATCTTGGTAGGAAAATAATTGGTAAGTTTACTCAAGGAGGATCATATGATCATAATCGAATGTGTACAAGATTAATTATGGATGATGCTGAACTCGATTTTATAATTGCTGATACAACGGATAAAAACACATTTGTAAGTCTGAGTAATGCTTATTTATCAGACGGGTCTAAATTAGGTTCAATCGTGAGCTATATTGATGGTGAGTCACCGCAATTTACTCGTTTAAGATCTTCTCTGCTCGCTTACGTTTCGATAAATTTATTATCGATGATAAACAGATTTCCTCGTTACGCTGTCAGAGTTGCCACAGATTCATTTTATATAAATAAAAAATACTTAGATTTGCTAAAACCGCTACTCGGTAATGGTGAATGGGGATCATGGAGAATAAAACAAGAAAATATCGTTGACTATTCCGAATCTGCAGACGTTGAAACCAGGGAAATATATTACGGTAATGACAATCAAATATTAGCATCGACAGCACCATCTGTGTTTGATCCTGTGGCCAGACATAAAACCGTTTATTTCAATGGGCCTGGAGGTTCTGGAAAAACAACACGTGTCATTGAATTATTTCGCCGTAACGATGTTACGGGTTTGAAGAACTCCGTTGATATGATTGTGCTGACACCTACACATAGACTAGCCAGAGAAATAAATGAACGAGGATTAAAATCTCAAACTTATCATGGTTTCTTCAGATGGTGCGGGGATACGTGGACACCTGAGCAAATGGGTGAGAAATATATACCCCGGATTATCATCTGGGATGAAATTTGTACAGTATCATTAGAAACATTAAAAATATTTCTCGATTGGTTACTGACAAAAAATACTGCTGTGATTATGTGCGGCGATCATGTCAGCCGCAACCTTTTGTTGGGCAGTCTCCGCACGAATGGTTAAAAATATTTGTGGATTATTATGAGGAGATAACCGATGATCATAGAGCTATTGATGAACCCCTGAAAGAATTTAAAAGATTAATCAGACTACAGCCAGATAGAATACAATGTGAGATAATGCGTGAAGTAATTCCAGAAACTCCTGTGAATGATTTTTGGAATTTATGGAGACCAGATGATTTCATAGTTGCGAGTAGAAAGATAGTTCGTGATGAATTGCAAAAGAAATTATTTCTGTTACATAAAGAAAAATTTTCAGATCTATCCGTACCATTGTGTTATCGCCCAGCGGATACTCGACGACAGAATGTTGAAGTTGAAATTCCAGGAACAAATGATAAACAAAATCTTGTATTAAATGATATTGTTTTGGTTGATGTTGATGTTGTTGAGAGCGCTTTGATCATGGATAAAACTCCGTGGAAATTAGGATATGCTATAACGATTCATTAGTCACAAAGGCTAACTATTACTGATACAAATATCTGGATTGTCGATGATAGAATCGAATGGTCAAATTTAGTTTATCTCGCAGTGTCTCGAGTCAGAAGAATATCTCAACTGCACAGGGTTATTATGAATTTTACAGAAAATAATAATCAAACTGCTAGCGACGACACCGAAGGTGTTGGCGTAATAAGAAAAAAACTATTTGGTTATAAGCAATGTGACAAAAAAAAAATCGCGACTTTGATATTAATACTGAATTAATTATGACACTAAAACAACGACAGAATAATCATTGTGCAAGTTGTAACTGTAATATGCTATGGGAATTTTCGAGTAATAATCCAAGACAGTTCACCGTAGACAGAATTAATAGTAGTCTTGGTCACACACGCGAAAATGTGATGCTGACCTGCATTGAATGCAATCGACGTCGGGGTGCTAGTTTGCAAAAATAAACGCGGTGGTTTAGTATGTTTGATCATGATACTGAATCCACATAAAATTGTCTGAATTTGATAACGGATCGGTACATTTTTCATAATAAATACAATGATATGCACCGATCAGTTATCAAATTCAGACAAAAATTACAAAAGTGAACACGGTGGTAATTGTGTGTCCTCAGGAATTACTTGTAATTGTTCACGTACAAATCCATGCTGAGGAGCATTCGAATCCAGTCTGTAGATTGCAGGTCTACCCGTAGATCTAACCAAGCTAGAAATTTTATGTGTGGTCACACTCCAGATAGGATCAGTTGCTCTTTTTTTACCCTCGTCAAGTTCACCAGGTTCAGATAAATATCTGACAGTCACATTACCTTACACTGGCTGTTTTGAGAAGTCACGTCGTTGTCCGTAGCCATCGCTACGGGGTATATGTTTCTTTGTAATTGCATTAATAGGTTTCATAGAAGTTGCACGAGTAATTTCATTATTTAACGCAGCTATCACACTTGGTAATCTTGCAACCCCTTCACGAGATCTCATGTCGCTCTGAATTATTTCCTTTGCATACTGATATCCAAATAACCGCTCAGCGAGTGTTCGATTAAATCGTTCAACTATTGCCTGATCACGATGAATTGCGATGTGTCCTCGTCTGATTTTGACATTATGTTGCTTCATCAGCGATGATACTGTACCAAGAAATTCTTTGCCAGGATCAACTTGTAGCAACTGTGGCCATCGCAAAGGTCCTCGTTGATAAATTCGTTCAAACGCAGATGCAACTTCAGATGTTGTTTTTGTTGATAATGGTTCCGCTTCTTTATATCTACTTGCAACATCAACGACAGTTAACGCGTATTTGTATGTACGTGATTGACGTCCACGTGTTTTAATAGTATCGTGCGGTAAAAACAAAATGTCTGCTTGAAGAACTTCATTGGGAACGCTGACATCAAAATACGCGTACTGAATTTTTTAGGTGGACGTAGATAGATTTGCCATATTGCCTGTCGTGCTAACCACGCTGCAGCAACAGCACGTGAGACTTTTGCTGCTTCAGCAAGTTTACTAATCGCTGCTCTGCCCTTCCAAAATCCTCTTGAGCTATAATAAACAGATTCCATTATAATAGTTATATAATTAATTACCAGCCCCTAGCATTAGTTTACCCTTCATAGCAGATTTCACTAGAAAACTGTTGAGTTTTTCTCTGAGAGATTTATCATGTATAGAATTTAACGCATGAATCAATTTCACATCTGCAATATGTCGTTGTTGTAAATCTTTGCTTTTATACGCAACATCATGAACATGACACGATTGATCAATCTTATTTATTGGATACTCTCCTGGTCTTGGTTGATCTCGTTCATCAAGTCGGATATCAAGTCGAATTCCAGGACACAATAATTGCATTCGGGTAGATGTTTTTCTCCGGGATACTTCGCCCACGGAGTCCCTGGTAATTTCCCAACGAAGCAGCGATATCACCTCCTGTCTTTGTGCTAGTCAAAATAAATATGTATTTTTTGTACCATACTTTTCACACTTACCTGTCAGTGCGCGTTTTTTATTTTTTGTTATTATTGTTGTTAATCCAGCGGAGGGGGTGGGTGCCTTGCATCGAACACAATATAGATTCATATTACTTACTATTATGAATATAATTGACTTTTCGGCGACACGAAAACAGGAGCCAGTCAAACATCACCCAGCGCTACCGAATTCTATTAGAATGATAATAATTGGGCCATCTGGAAGTGGTAAGCCTCAATTATTGCTTAATTTAATAATGAGATGGCTCAAATGGGATAAACTATATTTAGTAGCACCATCTGTAGTTGATCAACTATGCTATGAAGTACTTAAAGATTTTAATGAAAATGCAAAATCGTTATATGAAGACAGTGACAGTGATGGAGTCAGTGTTCTTGAATTTATCACTGATATTGATGATGCGCCTTCTGTAGATGACCTGCATGGACGTATTAATAATTTAGTAGTGTACGACGATGTGATGCTGGACAAACAATCAAATCCAGCTCGGATATTTTCCAGAGGCAGACATAAAAATACTGACGTGATTTATGTTACCCAGCGTTATACGCAAATACCTAAAGTGATCAGAGACAACTGCAATATTTTGGTTGCATTTAACGGAGTTGATAATCATACGCTGCAAAATATTTATTATACTTGGTGTTCACGGGACATGGATATGATTAAGTTCAAAAATTTCTTTGCACACGCGCAAGCTATACCGTTTGGATTTATAACAATAAATTTACATGATCCTAGGTCGAGATATCGTAACAGACTTGATAAAATATTTGGATAAAAACCACAGCAGCAGAGAGGGTGGACTGACAAAAATTACGCGCACGAGCACATAAACGAACACGCATAGCATTTACAAACACAGGTGTCACGAACGAGTAACAGCGTAAATAACCCACGTAGAGAGAATCTAAATTCGGTTAGAGGTTCTGGTTTAGTGTTATTGACCCTATATTTTTGCCTTATTTAGAATGATTTTCATGTTTAAATATATTTGTTCGAACACTAATTTGTAGGGTTCACCCTCTCTGCTGATGAGGTAGTAGATGAATGAGTTCATTTAAACTACTTTCATATTGCCTTGACCCACTATTTTGAACGGTTACGCTTTCAAGAGGCTGGCTAATATGGGGATCGATAATAGATCGAGATCTACTATCGGAGGCGGCCCGTGTGGAGTGTTCACGGGTCGAACAATCTCCATGCCGACCCATCCGGGTCGTCTGTTTCCTATAACATACCTGTCACTGTCTGAATCAGAACTCAGAAATTCAGAGCTCGACTCTGAAGGGGTTACGTTTTGTACATTCGGGTTCTTCCGAACCTATTTCATGGGAGCTGGATCGCAAGGAAGATAGTCAAAAGGCAAAAACATGTTACGATGCAATGTACGTACCGATTTCGGACCTGCTACCATCTTGTAAACTGGCATATCTAAATGGAGGATCGATGTCACCTGATATACGTCCTTGGTCCACTTATCGGCTAATTTTTGTTTCCCCTTTAGTCCAACATTGCGCACTAGGACTCGGTCCCCTACTTCAAGTTTGGACTCTCGGTCCTTCTTATCGTACTGGACTTTGTTCTTAGCATGGCTATTGCTCGACTCCCTCTCCGCGGCTGTGTAAGCGAACTGGAGGCTGTCTTTCAGTTTTTCCGCGTACGTGTGAGGCTCTGCAGCAGCCTCGCCACAATCTGGTGCGATACCCAGATAGGCGTCAATGAAAGCTGGGGGTTCCACCCAAACATAAGAAAATGGGGTGAGAATCAAGTAAAATCATGCTCAGTAGCATTATATGCATGGACACTTGGAGCAATGTACGACTTCCAATCTTGTTTTTGCTCTTCCTCCAATGTCCCTAGCATTTTTAAGAGCGTTCCATTGAAGCGTTCGCAGGCACCATTTCCCGGTGGGTGAAATGGGGAGGAGCAAGACTTCTGTATGTTCGCTAATTTTCATAGTTCCTTTACAACCCTACCCTCGAAATTACATCCCTGATCACTGTGAAGCCTTTCCGGAAAACTGTAATATCGAAGAAAGTGCTCATAAAGGGCTTTAGCGGTACTCTGAGCCGTTTGGTTACGGCAAGGAACTGCCTGAGCATATCTGGTGAAATGATCAGTTATCACCAAGATACTCTCAAACCATCCCTTAGACCGCTCCAGTGAGAAAAAGTCTATGCAGACGAGCTCCATAGGGCAAGTGGTGTGAGTTCGGGTTAATTCATCCATTGCCCTAACCGGAGTCTTTCTGCGTATACACCGTTCGCAAGACTCCACCTTGCGATTCACGTCCTTCTCCAGACCAGGCCAATAATACCTTTGCCTTCCTAACCAAAAGTGTTTTCTCCTTGCCCTGATGACCCATATCGTTATGGATACCTTTCAGGGCCAGGGTCCAGGATGATTCTGGGATCACAAGCTGTCTGACTGATTGACCGTCAAGAGAAGTGGTTCTGTAGAGAACGCCGTTTTCAACTACAAGGCAGTTCCATTCACGGAGATATTTATGCACGGACGAATTTTCTCTCCGGAGATCCTCCTCTTGAGGTCAAAAACTTTTGCTATTGTTCTATCGGTCAACTGTTCCCTGTCCCACTTAATGTTGTTACAACATTCAAACGAGAACACCTCATCGGCCGCATGAGGTGCCCAACCATCCGAAACGCCATCAATCAAGGGAACAGAGATGGTGGCTGCATGGCAAATGGATTCCACCACGTCGGGGAACATTTGTGGTAAACGCGAGAGATTGTCGGCGTCAACGTTATTTTTGCCCGCTCTATATCTGATGAAGAAATCGTAGTTTGCTAGAGCTACAACCCATCTATGCCCTGTAGCGTCAAGCTTTGCCGTCGAAAGGACGTATGTCAATGGGTTGCTGTCCGTGACCACTTCGAAGGAGGAACTTACAAGATAATCATGGAATTTATCCGTCACAGCCCATTCTAACGCCAAAACTCGAGCTTGTGGGCTGGATGACGCCGTTCACTGGGTCTCAATCCGCGACTCGCGTAAGCAATGACCCTTTTTACACCATCTTGCTCTTGATACAGGACTGCACCTAAACCAGAGCTGCTAGTATGAGTATGCATGGTAAATGGTTTAGAATAGTCGGCAAATGCAAAGATCGTGGTAGAGGTCAACTTGTCTATAAAGGTCGCGTAGGCGGTTTTTTGGGCAGCGGCCCAAGTACACGGAGCTACTTGTTTCTTTTTGGACTTATTTTTTCGAGACGCCCTAATAGAACGTTTAACAGTTGTGCTATCTGTGAAAAATTCTTGACAAAGTGGCGATAGTAACCCGTGAACCCCAAAAACTGACGCAGCTCCTTAATGGTGTTAGGCTTTCGCCAAGTCTTAATAGCAGATGCTTTCTCTGGGTCAGTATTGATAACCTCCTCAGATATAACGTGACCCAGATAAACGAATGAAGACATGAACAACTCACATTTAGAGGGTTTCAGCTTCAGACCATGCTGGTGTAAGCGTGCGAACGTTGCATCTAAACGGTCCATGTGCTCATCGAACGTCTTTGAGAAAATGAGGATATCGTCTATGAAAATGAAGCACTCCTTGAGGTGCATTTAACCCATGCATTTCTCCATAAGACGTTGAAATGTAGCTCCAGCGTTGCACAAACCAAAACTCATGCGGTTCGCCGAATTAAAGCCGAGTGGACCTACCGAGAAGGCTGTGTATTGCTTTTGTTCTTCCTCCATCTCGACTTGCCAATATCCTGATCTTAGGTCCAGCTTGGAGAAGAATTTGGCCCCTCGCAAAATATCGACGGTATCATCAAACCAAGGCAGCATGTAGATGTCCTTCCGGGTCTTTGCATTGAGGGTCCTGTAGTCAATGCAAAAACGCAGCCTGTTATCTCGTTTCCGAACCAACACAGCATTAGAGGAGTAAGGACTATCAGATTCCCTGATTGCACCAGCATCTAGCATTTCTTTAATATGATGACGCATCTCCTCACACATTCCCGGGATATCCTTCTGTATGGTTGCTTGAAAGATCTATCATCGTTGAGTACTATCTTAGAGGTCAGTCTTTCCCAAGTCTGTGGGCCTCTTCAAAAATACGCAGTCCCACTTGCCTAAAACTTGTCTGAATCTATCCAGTTGCTCTGGGGTCAGATTTTCCATGTCGATTTCAACCTTCAGATCTTCCGGATTAGAATGTAAACTGTTCTCTGACCTCCTGGGGGAAAAATCAGAAGTTAAGTGGTCAGCCACTTTGACTTCACTTAGGAGACATACATCAGACTTGGGTCTTATTGTCACACATTTGGCAGACATATTGCAAAGCTTGACTTGAACTTTGGAATGTGAACTCTGTTGATTAACCGTGATAACTCTTGGACAAACTGTAAAATGTTCAGAGTTTTGTAAGTTCTCTGTAATCGCTTCTGTTATATAAGCATCAACATTGCGGGCAATGCCGTTGATAGTAATAGTTTCATATGGCGCAATGTTGACAGTACGCACATTGGTAGGTTTGACTGTAAATGACTTACGCTCAATGCTATCCATAAAGATCGTCCATGCATCTGGAATTCTATCCGTTGGAGGATTATCAAGCATGTAATCCCTACACAAACGAATGACATATCAAGGATTATCAAACATGTAATCCCTCCACAAACGAATGACATTGTGAGCCGGGCGTTGTACAGAAGAAACGAACACAACACCCTCGATCGTGGGGTTTATTTAGCGTCAAACGATTCAAGACAAAAGAAAAACAGGGAAGAAAAAGCCTACAACAAAACAGAACAAATACTTTAATATATACAATACTAAAACAGAACGGAACAAATACTATACACAAACCGCACGCAGATATTTCAATATATAGCAACATGATAATATAAAAACGACAACTTATCAGACAGGAAGACCCTAAACATCCAGATACCACAATTCTCGCGAATTGCATTCGTCACATCCAGATACCACAATTCTCGCGAATTGCATTCGTCACAATAGGCGTAGACACAATCAAAAGGTGTGTTTAGTCCAGAGACAATACGACGAGCGCCTAGGGCACTTATTAAGTGTATAGCGCTCGACGTTATCGGCCCCTTCATGCGCCCCGTGCACTAGTCGATCACTCACTCACGCATGACAAACACGCACCTGGGTCACATAAGGATTAATGTGGATTCACTTCATCATACTGTAAGTTCCTCTCACATTGTCATTTATAACTTTGATAATTAAATTGTTTGTTAAGTTTTACAAAACTTGTTGGGTTTGCTTTTTCTGTTACGTAGTTTGTGACCAAAGAGTCTTAACAACTCCTAGAACATGCTGTGAAGTTAGCTACTCACAGTAGCACAAGTGGTCATTATAGTTTGAGTACATTACCATTATGTATTTCAGACCACCTAGGCTATTTCTGCGAGACACAAGTATATATCTGATGTTTGTCGGCGTAGTAATTTTACAGAAAAAAAAATCATACTTTGTTCGTCGGAAATTGGTTCTAAAAAAAGGACAATCCTACTAATTATGACTCGAATGTATGTCGACAGCTGCAGTTCGGACCACTTCGGCGATATCTGATACAAGGACTGACCTGTATGTTAAATGATCAAACTATTTTTGTTTCTTTATCATTTGTACTTTATCGGGCTCTCCTACTTTCGTTTGGAAGTACCTCGGCTATTTCTGTGAGATGAAATTATGCCTCAAATATATCTCGGCGCTATAATTTTACAGAAAGATCATATATTATATTCGCCTGAAATTTTTCCACAAAAGGAAGAAACTCTATCTATTCGGATCATTTCGGCTATTTCTATGATAGGTCTGACAGTAGGTCTGATCGAGAGGCTGAGAATAAAGAAACAAAATAGTTCAATTATGTGTGACATCTCGGTCAATCCTTGTTACGTAAATGTCCTAAACGGTCATAATGGCAAATATAGGTATACATTCGAGGTCAAACTTCACACGTTCCGGTGTTTTTTTAAAACCGATCACTTCTATTTAGGCATTATGGGATTGAGGACTATATGCAAGATTTACTTACCTTTGAAACTGAAGAGTGTAAAACTACTCACCTCCGAAACTGAAGATTTGACTACGTGCTCCAATAAACATTATCAATTTTACGTTATGCAAAAATACATGTTAATACATTTTGTCTACGAAGAATCGAACGTATTTTAAATAACATTCAAGAGATATCTAGAATGACCCTAGCAAGTCATAAAAATAAACGAGAGAATGGAGCCAAGTGTTTGAAACTATTTTGTTAATCTAAACATATAGACGTGACTTCCGAGTTGGTCGGCGTAGGGATAATATCCAAACTCCAGAAAGCAGAGCCGATTATAAAGCGGCTATGGCGCAGAGTGCATTCAATGTACGATCCGTATTATTGTCGCCTAAGTTGGAATGTCCTACAGTCAATCAAATCATAGAAATAGTAGAGGTATTCAAACTGATTAGATTCCTTTTTTGCAGAGAAATTTCTGACGAAAAAGCATACTTTTGTCTCGCAGAAATAGCAGAGATAATTCCGAATAAAAAGAAACCGCCACCTCCCAGGACCATCTCGGCTGCATATATGATTGGATTGCCTTAAAAGCTGCTAATGAAATATTAGTTTGAGGCATTCTCCATTTCACGGTCAATCCTTGTTTCGAAATTAATTGAGGTGGTCCGAATGAGAGTAAAGGTATGAGAAAAAATTATTTGCTTAATGAAGAGATCACATCAAAAACTAAATAAGTTTTTCACATCGCTTGTCTTTTTATACCTGTCTTAATTTGGCTGGATGCAACCTCAGGGACTGGGGTTAGTCATACAATATCTGCATCTCATGTACGCATTGGTTAACTGCCATAAGATTTAGCACCGATTTTGAATAGTAAGCATTTATATATGATTTCTGAGATGAAATGATGAAGTAAATGAATTTTACCATGGTTCAACGAAGATAATTTTCTTACATTTTTGAAGACCTTAATTTATAGTTTCCTAATAGAATTATAAATTATTTCATTCCCTTATGACAATAATTATTGATTACTCTTGTTCGCCCAGTCCTGATCACTCTCTTTTACAGCTCGTTCGCTCCACGCTCCTCACGATCATCCCACCTCGCTCTCTTCTGCGTATGCTTTCCAGCTCGCCCTACGATCTCTCCAGCTCACCCAACGATCTCTTCATTTCGCCTCCTCCAGTTCACCCTACGATCTCCTCGTCTCATCCTGCGATCTCTGCAGCTCAACATACGATCTCTCGAGCTTGCCCTATAATCTCGCCAGCTTCCCCTACGATCTCTCCAGCTCATCGTACGAGCTCTCCAGCACATCCATTTT
This sequence comes from Megalonaias nervosa, assembly GCA_016617855.1. NCBI lineage: Eukaryota > Metazoa > Mollusca > Bivalvia > Unionida > Unionidae > Megalonaias > Megalonaias nervosa. The sequence continues at coordinate 6,605 of JAECUM010007726.1, read as the reverse complement.
GAACAATTTGGTGTACTATACGCTTCGTCAACGGCGAGGTCATTTGCGATTCGTCTCAGGTAGTCGAAGACCTCTGCTGAGGGTACTCTGCGAGTCGTCCCGGTAGTCGAAGACCATTCCTTTCTATTCTTCTACAAGACGCTATACGTCCATGAGAAAAATCGTACATTTTTCCACCGATCGCTTTTTTCAGAACCATCTCGAATGCAGTTCGGAAGGCCCTTGACGCAGCCACTTACAATGCTAAAATGGTCGCGATGAACGGAATTATTTTATCCATTATGTTGCATTTGTGTCACTTCAGACTTGGATGACTTCAATGTCACTGAGGTGTTCTTTTGTTTGGCTGCATTAAGCTAATCATATTATGTTTGGATTAGCCACACGGGCATAATTCTAGTAAAAACGTTTTGGGAGAAAGTCTCAATTTTGTGCCTGTTATTGTTTCTTGCTGCGTTTGTTTTATTTTCTCAAGCTGGTTTTTACTGAGGCCAACCATAGCTTCGCGACATTATTTTTAATTCTGTTGTTCAATTTCAACCACTACGAGTTTTCTGTACGTTCAGGTGTTACGACGAAAAGTAATGAATTTGCAGACCTGTATCAACATTTTCATGCCGGCGCATGTACAACCACAATTTGTCATATGCAAGTGCAACATCATTGTTTATAAATTCAAGCAAGTTTCTTCTCAGGGTTTCTGATAACTGTTTAACCACAGAGAAACCTCAGACACTCTTGAATTGTCAGATATCATTTTACTAGTGAGCTGTCAGCCATTTTCCCGAGCCATAAACTGTAAGGCCACAAAAATGTGTCTTGGTGCGGTAATATCTCATTGGGCAATTCTTTGTCACAAAAATTGCTCAGCATCATTATACTGGTGAACTAACTGTCAGCCATTTACCCAAGCCATAGACTGTAATGCCACTACACATGTCTTGGTGCGCTAATACCTCGTTGGGAAGTACCTTGTCATGAAAACTGCTCAACAGCGGCTTCATGCAAGTCTGTGGTGGGTGTGAGAAATGATAGTGGCGACGTGCCTCCAAAATCCATAAACGACAACAAACGCTTTCTGCAAGTATTGAAGTGGTTAGAACAGGCATCCACGATATTAGTTCCGATCTCTGTCATGATCTTCATCATCATCATCGTGCCAAATCATTCTTCTTATGCTTTTGGTGTAACAAGACTGTGTTTGGCTCCGAAAATAACCTTACGGATATCTCTACATAACCCAAATATATGACTGAGAGGAATCGCACACACAGGCGAAAACGAGGGTTCATGAAAGTGACCTCCACGCGTCGCGAATCCAATGTTATAATTATCTGTTTGTCAAACAATATATTGGTGACTTCAGCACTGGGTCTGAGACGGACAGGCATACATGTGGATATTGGATACATGAAACTAACCCGCGTAAGCTGACGCAATATATACGGTATACGTCTATGAAACATCACAGATGGGCCAGCATATCTCGCACATAAGCTGACGCAATATATACGGTATACGTCTATGAAACATCACAGATGGGCCAGCATATCTCGCACAATCTTCATTGTATCTGGCGAATCTAATATTGGTTGAGGCAATGTCAATGTTTTCCAACAGGCTTTGATTTCCTTTCCATGGATGGAATGTCGTAAGCCGCTGAACAACGAGAGGATGCCATTATTGACAAATCGAATCTTGGTATCAAGGGGGTAATTAGGACCGGCTTCAGCATAATGCACCAGTTTTCCTTCGATTTAATGGATTTGGAATCAGTTCTGGCGTGGGCTAACTCGGTCATATGTTACTGAGCAGTTTCTTTAGTGATTTTAACGTTCGTGGCTGGCATTGATGCTGTTAAATGATGTGCTTTTGGTTCATCCGCCTTTGACGATGCTCGAGTTACAAATCGTCGTAATCGATCTCGAATCGATTCAACCGCTTGCAATCCTGGATATTTCAGCAGCAACGCTTTTGATGCTATCAACAACTCGCGTTACAACTTATCTACAATTGGTCCAGAACGTAAAGCTAGACCCACAAGAACCTATGACGATCCTATGAATAATCCACAAATAATATCACCAATACCATATCCGTAATATGCCACGTAAACGGGTTTTCTCGCGTTAACAACTCGCAAGAATCTCAGTCGTCTAAGTACGACTGTCAATGCATTTAAATGTCAAATCGATTTCTAATGTACAATTGTAGAGTCTCGGTTTTCGCAGAGAGATCGATCGCGTGCCTATCCTGTTAGATCGATCGCATGCCGATCCTGGTCCACAAGAGTAAAGCGAAGGTGTGTCAACCTGGGATTGTAGCATAGAGGATATACGGGCGTCATCGGGGAAGTCGAGGGCAAAGTACCCTGGGGAAAATTCGGGGAGAACCCGAGCAATGTAAACCCTGCGACGAGATACTTGAATGAACCTGAAAGCTCTGCTTGGTAACTATCATTGATGGCATCACAAGTCAGTTTAACCTGAATCACTAAGGCGATCTTGACAATGTCTTGCGAGATACGGTATCCAGACCCGTTAGGTTCTGTGCATAAGATCCGTTTTTCCTCGAGAATCGTATTAATATCATCCGAGCAGCCGAGAAATGTTCTCAGCGATTACTCTGGGGTATCAACCGCGTATTTTAGAGATTCGCTCGAGATGGCAGAGTTGAATACGTGCTCGTGTTCGTACATATAGATTTTGGAGTCTTTACCAGTCATCAGTAAAATCCTCCATCGAATCTCTTCTTGATTAACGGAGCTAATGTACGCATCCGTGATAAGTCAAATAACATTTCAATGTGGCCACCTTCTGACGAAAACATAAATGTGTTTTTTGTTGGGGGACCCCCAAAAGGCTGTGATCGACAAAATGGCTAACTGTAATACACGCACAACGAATTTGCAATTTTGAGTGTGCGAAATTTCCCCGTGGTAATTGGTGCAGAGAAAAAAGCATAAAACTATGGCTTTGTATACAAAATCGTGATCATAGAGGTAACGTTCGATATTGTATCTGCAACGATTTGCTGCATCGCGACATGGATTTCGCGTAAGACGCGAAGTGTCTCATGACCCATAATCGGTGTGCGAACTTCGTTTTACTATATATATAATCATGGATGTTTTCATTAAGTCCCTGGGTCCATGATGCCGTTGATGAGCAATCACTGACAAAATTGATGCCACCTCACTGATGACTTTTGGTGCGTTGTTGCCAGAGCGAATCGACTTCACGAGTGTTTCTAGACGATCTACGAGTTTATGGTCCTGTCGTTGGTCCACTGACATTCATTTGAATACATTGTGCGTGTCACGAGGTAATTCGTTCTCCAACGTAACTCTTTTAAAATTAATTATAACTAGGCTTTCACGCGGAAATATGAGGCATATTCAAAGATCTTCAGGTATGTCCACTCATAAAATTGCTCCCCATTTTCAGCTATAACATCGTTGTGTAATTTTGTCATTGAATATGCTTATCATGGTTGTTAAATTGCTTTGCATGTTTGTGACAGTCGCTTGCGTGAGACACTTTCGTGTTAGACACTTGCTTGAGACATGTTCTTGTTAGGCGCTTGCTGAAGACACATTCTTGTTCTGACCCGCGCGATAATTTCACCCGATGGCGAGAACCTTCCTCGATGCATTAGGCAACTAGAATGTTAGGAAACTATAGGAGCCCTGGGTGACCAACGCGAACATGTTGTAAAACTCATTATACACGGCTTCGCTTGGTCACAGAAGCGTCAAACAATGAAACCACAAGCATAAGTAGTTCGAAATCTGTGATTCAACAGAAAACTGTTACCGTTGGTCACAAAGCAGTTTTAAAACCACCACCGTTAGACTCACTCAGAAATAATTTTTGTTCGATATATGTATGCTCCGGGGAAGATTGAAGACAGGCAACATCATGCTATTGACCCTGTTGCCTTTACGAACTCACACCGAAGTGACATTCTAGGACAGCCTACAAGTTACCAATCTGGTGTCCGCCAGCGAACGAGCGGGAGACTACTCTGCGGTCTATCTACGGGAGGCAAATCTTACTAGAAGAGCATTTGTGCGATAGTAATTGCATGTCGTTCCCGGGGATATGGAACTGCCTTTGTAAGATGATTCACAGTCGAGTGGTGGTCGAAAGTGTAAATAGTGACACCATCGGGAACACTCCACCGCTTGGCATCCAGCGTGGATAAACTTGCTTTGGTGCAGCGATACACACCAAGGCGATGTTTTCGCGATGGGATCAGATTTGCTGAGTGCATGACTTCACGTCATTTCCAAAGACACTCCATATGTATGGTGTGTTTGAGATCCTTTGCAACTGCGACTCAAGGAACTCCTTTTGACTTTTTAATATCCTTGCCAGATCCATCCATAATGGAATACATTTTAGGGCACACGCCCACAAATTCTTCGTTGGGTATGCCCGCACACTCATCTTTGAATTTTTCCACTACCTTTTTATTAACGTTGTTAAATGGCAGGTGGTCTTGCTAATACTCGCTGATATAAAATTCCTTCTTGGGACTTGGTTCAATCATGGCTGCGTACAGGCTATCGGCTGTGGTGCGCATTAATAATGAGTCTGTGTCTGCGTACAGATTCCAAATATTATCACCGTAACTCGGCTTGATCGAGCTTTGATATATCTTTCTCTGATGCGCCAACGTATACAGCCTTTGTCAACTTTAGTTACGATTATTTTCTGTGAACAGCAATATGAATCCGCGGTCGAATAGCTTGTGTGACTCAAACGCGGGGTTGGCAACAAGCCTCCGAAGCTTATCTTGCTCTGTGTCCCGAATAAGATCGAGGCGAATACCTTTTCGGAGATTCTCCTTTGTTTTTCCAAACACAACCTTGTTTAGCAGCTTGGAAAAGGTTTTTTTTTTTGTTTTTTTATTTCAAACTCATTTTGAAGCAACCTTGCTTAAATCGTATTCATTTGTATATACGGCGCCATCCAAATTCTTTGATGAAACTATAAAATCCGGTGGACTCTCAGCAGACGCATTCCTAACAATAGATACAACTGCAGGATTCGTATGTGGACTACAGAGTTTCACTTAGCTCTCGAATTCGGGAAGAGCTTGATGCATTCAATAAAGAAGTCGTATCCGAAATCATCAACTAATCCACCTTGATACGGGCACAGTCACTCGCGTGGCACCAAAATAACTTCGTGATTACGCCACTAAAACTCGCATACAGACACTAGTTGCCTGTTGGCCTATTCATACAAGTTGTTGGTCTAAAGATAGATGATGTAACTGTTTGGGACAACGGGATTATACTTTCGGACAGCGGGTTCGTATCCGACCACGAGCGAATTGTTGGCTGAAGTGTATCGGTTGCTTGCCATGTAAATCTCACTGTGGAATTACTCCATGTTCCACAAAACAGATGTTGGTCAATATCGGCGACCAACAACAAATTGATTTTGGCTTTTGATAGTAAAGCGTACCATGCCATTCTCAGGAACGAAAAGTAGTGCGGTGTGTTGAACTTGTACGCACACATGGCAGTTTCACTGGAAATCTCGGACACATCCGCGAGCAGTAGCACATCCGTGCACGAATATGGATAGCTATAGTCGCCAAGGTTTTAGTAACCAAACACAGACCAAACAGCGATGATTGAATGGCCTTGGTGGCTGGCAACTGAGTTCTGAAAATATTTTCTAGTCGTTCATGTACTCGAAGGGATAGATTCCTTTGCGAGTGAGCAAGGCGAACGTTTATGGTTTGGCAGGGGACGCACCACCGTATCGAAGAGTGATTATAGAATTATCGTGAACACGGGAAACTCAGTTTACTGCCGAGAGGTAGATAAATAATTTATCCAGGCTAACATTCTGGCGAACCAATGATCTGCAGTTGTCCTAGCTGAAACTTCCTATGTTTTTTCGTATTGTTGAGGATTAATTATTGGTTCATTCGAATCCATTGCGACCGCTTGCATGATCACTTTGCATAATATCCACCCGGGTTATGAAGCACCACAGGAATTTTCGCTTTTCCGGATTAAATTCTCAGCTGTAGATTGCTTGCGCTGTGTGCTGATGCTCTGTACTTGCTAATGATATTATCAAAAAGCCCCTTCACCGATCCAGCAATGACTTGTCGCTGCAGACTCGCGGTTGTGATCACGATAGTCATATCCACAGGAGAGGCAAGCCGTTGTCGGATCCATTTCGTTGTAACTTCAAGCGATTTAAGAAACACCACAACTAAGTCCTGGCTAAGATACAACATTGGTAGCTCCATCGCATCTGACAACAGTACAGCAAAAACCGCAAGTGACATGTCAAGCTATTTGCATGCATTCGACGGAACCTCGAATGACGACTCGGATCGTCCACTGAAAAGTTTAACCATTTGATGTCCGCGCAGATGATATACTAATTTTTCATTTCTCTTTGCACCGCTGTAAATTTCAGAATGTTTTGCCAGGTTCTGGGATGAGTGCACGTTGCGGCTTTTCGCTAAGTCCTTCACAGTAAACGTAATGGTGGTCAAGAATCTGTTTGGTACACAATTAATGCATGCAACGTCGACACGGAGATTTTTTTACCATGGTGCTTGCTCTGTCG
>JAECUM010007725.1:0-47842 GCA_016617855.1 Megalonaias nervosa | reverse complement strand
CTTTCATAGTAATATCTCTAATTACTTTAGAAATATTAGTTATGTTAGCAAAGTATGGATAACAAGTGATAATAACATATCCCCCTACTCTACTTGACGAGCTTTTTTCCAGACGAACCCTTGTCGTAAGAACGCAGCTCACGGAATTCGATTTCTTCCAGAGACACTATTGTACACATGTTCGGGAGAAAATAATATATTTTAGAGCAACATCAGTAGCACATAGAAAACTCAAGTTTATTGGGAAAATGCATTTTCAAATTCATTTAGCATTCCTTAAGTTTTTCTAACATTTATCATAATCTTCATTTTGGAATAGAATTTGGTGCTCAAGCTAAATAATCAAAATGGGGAAAATCACGTTTGTCTTATGATAAAAATTTTACTTAAAATTAAAAAAAGAAATTAGAGTTAGTGTATGACTGTCTTCCAATACTTAATTGGGATTGTGAATATACGGAACCCCAATCTTTGTACTGTTTTTGGAACTTTAAAACTCGCTTGCATCCTTCATAACTTATATCTCTAAAAGTTCAGATTATCAGAGACAGAATAAATAATGTTACAGGTGAAAGTTTTAATTTTATTTATTGTTATTTTTACCATCATCAAACCAATTTATAAATTTTACATTGGTCAAAATAGGCTAAATATCAAGATTCTCTTTAAGCTGGTTGAAAATTTAGGTAAAGTTTCTTATTGATCAGATAGAAAATCCTGTTTTGTTTAATGAGAAAAAGAACAGGATGTTGATTTTGTTGCAAAATATATGATAAAATTATATTTCACTTGAGTTTCCACAAATTGAAATTACAAAAGAAGCACCTTAGAATGTCACTAAGGACAGATTAATATAAAACTTAATAACGATGTACACTATTCCAAACAGTGTTACTGATATAGTTATCAGGTGTGAAAAATGTGACTAACACATGTTAAGTAGCAGACTGGAGGCTTATTATGGTGGGAAGTTGATTTGCCCTGTCAGAATAGCTGATAAGGATTTTTATAAGGACTTACTAATTGTAAAAAAGAATTAGTGAAATGCGATAGTTTTCATGGTTTGTATCTTTGTTTAATTTCACAAGTGATAATATTCAGATTTTCGACAAATGTTTCTGTCTGCATAATTTGATGTTGATCATTGTAAACAAATTTTGAGAGACGCATTCTCTCGAGAACTGGGGTTATAACAATGCATCAAAATAGGGGTAGCATCAAATTAGGATGTAGGATGATATACCTAGACCAAACTATAGATCTCTACTTTTTTTGGCATGGCAATATTTCATAACAGATCTTTCCGCAGAAATCACAGAGATCTTCTTGTTGGTCAACAGGTATACCTAGGCCATATAAATATATCCATACTTTTGTAGCAGCATGAGGAAATAATTCTTTTTCAAATGTACCATCATATAGTGAATATTGCCGTGATGTCATAGGGCATGATCATGGGGGGGGGTTCCCTGGTCTGGTTGGCAGAAAGACGATAGGCTTACTCCACATTTGATTGAATACCTTTGTTTACCAGATGTTATATATATATATATATATATATATATATATATATATATATATATATATATAACAGAGGTCATACTGTTTGTGTGTAAAATATATTAGGCAGATACTAAGTTTCATACCACCTACCTTTGCTTTACAAATTCATTGGTTATTCCAGCTGAGCTTTTTCAGTTACTGTTACTATAATTTCTGGTCTCTGTGAAAATTGATTTTCACTTCTTGGTTATGACCTTATGTCTAAAACTCTGCTAATTTAATTTCTCAGTTATGTGCTTGTTGGTGGGGGAAGTTGTTGAGTTTAACTGCAATTGAACACATTATTGACTAGATCATGTAAAGGAAATTGGAACCAAAAAAGTTTGGAAAGTGGTGAGCCAGCTCTGGGTATTTTTTTAATTACAAAAATTTAAACTCTATTTGGGGGGTCATGACTTACTGAGCCAGCTTTCTGAAATATTTGGCACATATTAATATCACCCTGGCTGACCAAAAAAAGTATTGGCAGTTTCCATAAACTAGGATGCATGTTTTCTATCTACTGGAGAAGCCTGTAAATTTTAGCATCATAAAGGTTTTGGTCCATCAATGGAAGAAGCCAAAATAGTTTCCACACAATAACTTTAGTTCATCATCACATACCTAGACAAAACTTTACGAATAACTTTTAATTGGGGTAAGGTAGAAGCCTATCAATTCAAGGTACAAAGGTCAAGGTCACAGAATGAAGTTAGGAAAATGGTTTTTGTACAGTAACATTATTCTACATATACATGTACCTGAACCAAACATTGAAAATAACTTGCACTTCAGGTGACAAAGATTAAAGTCACTTCGATTGAAAGAAGATAATGGTTTGCACTGTAACATTAGCTTTACAGTACATACTGGAGCAAAACTTAGTGCAAAGCTTGCACCATGGTTCAGAAATAAATGTATCAATTTGAGGGTCAAAAGGTCAGGGTCACTGTAACTGAAAGAAGAAAATTGGTTTATGTACAATGACATTAGTTCTACATCACATTTTGATCAAACATGGTGAATAACATTTACTAGGTTTGAAGAAGAAGCCTGTAAGCTTGGGTTGAAAGATCAATGTTTGTGCAACTGTAAGAAGAAAATTTTCGTCTGCAAAAATTTCAATTTGTAACCATTATAACATCACAGAAACTTGTGGATGACTTGCATATTGTGTAGGAAGTTTATTGAAAGAATAAAGTTCAAAACTACTGTTCTGTAAAAACGTTTCCACAAAATATTCTTCACTCTACATCATAGACCTGGACTTATCTTTCTGGATGGATTGTACTGAGAGCAAGAAAGAAGTCTGTTGATTTTGTGATCAAAAGTTCAAAGGTCAAGGTCCCAGTGATTGAGAGAAGAAACATTTTCTTTGCATGTCGCATAATCTGTCAGCAGATCTAAATCTGTGCTGTCTGTTCTACCGATTACTTTTAACAAACTGCATAGATCCAGATCTGCTGCCGCATAATGAGATGGCATATCTGGGTGTGTGCAGTTTGCAGTTCGATCAGACTTATAAGTGAGCATGTACATAGTGTTCCATGTTTTGGGTTTGTTTTTTTCAATCATCTGGGAATTTGTCATTGTTTATTTTCCAAACATTAAAACTGTGAAGAAATTAAGTTATAAACAAATTTAAAACTATAAATATGAGATGATTTGTTTCATGTTGCTTGTTTTTCCATAGGAATTTTGAAATAGGAAACATGAAACATTGTTTGATTTGCCAACGTCCTGTCTGTGTTTGTTGATTGTTTACATAACAGAACTTCTCCAATCTCTCAGTTGCAGAAAGAAACAGTCTTGTAGGGAGTCATTGTTTAAGAAAAATAAGTACCCAGAAGATATTGGGGGTTTGGGGTAGTGATAAATGGATATCAATTAAAACCAAATTCTTTTATTTAAAAAAAAAAACCCAGTTAATTTATTGGTGAAAATCGCTAAAAACTGAAACTGCAGAACACTATACAGTACAAGTTACTTTCTCAAAGTGAGAATATAATCAGAGACAAAGTAGTACAAGATGATGAAATGTTACAAAAAAACAGTTTTGCTGCTTGATTTTTTTTTCTTTTCAAATATAACATACATAGTCTTACAGTGTCAAATATCTACAGCTGCTTGCTTTAGTAGCTTAATTGATGGGTTGCCAGTTGGATATTGATCCAGGACAGTCCAGCTTGACTGCCTCTGTGTGTTATTTAAAAGGCACCTGGCTACCATTTCCTCTACATGATATAGCCAGTAGTGTGTTTAAAGTATCATTTAAACTAAGGACAACAAGAAGAATCAGTTCCCAGTTCAGCATTTGTCAGTATTTGTATTACAGTCTAGTCTTTTAATTGTATCCACAGATTTCTTGTAAATAATTATTTTTTTCTTGTCTTTATTTTCCAGGGAACACAGTCAGTAATTTAGTGATGATAATACCACCTTTTATAATGATATTGATTGTCATCAAGCAGAGATTCGAAAATCGATTCCTTTTTTGCCACCTTGGGGTTTTGAGTAAGTACATAGTTTGTTTATGAAGATTATTGAAACTGAACACTTTGTCATGAACATTATACTTTATTTTGCATACAATTGCACAACGAGTTCTCACTCTGAATTCTCAGCAACACAGATGCTGGCCTTGTAAGATGGTAGAAACAGGAATCTTGGACAAAACCACTGACCTTGAATGGTTTAACTATAAAACTTTGTGTATGTTGGAACTGGTGGGGGGCAGGTTGGAGTCTAGGACATCTCCCCCCCTCCGGACATTTCCCCCACAGGCTTTTCCCACCTCCATATCCCCCCGACTTTCCCCCCCCATCAAATAGGATTTCCCCCCCCCCAGTCATTTCCCCCCCTCTCATTATCAAAATAATAATAAAAAAAATTTCTGAACTTCTGGTTGACGGAGATGTACTTTGTGAAGCTAGCCCTAAAAAAAAGGGAGGGGGGGCATTTAACTCCTAAATGCATGAAATCGACGGTCGCATTATATGTCACTTATCTTACATTGCAAAGTACAATCATAGGCTTTTAGTATTAAAATGTCATTAACTAAAGTTCCTTACAAAAACTATTAGTTGGAAAATAATATAGATAATATAGATTTGCTTTAATACCTGATGTTTCTATTAAAAAATGAGAGAGAGAGAGAGAGAGACTGTAGACGTCAGGAAAGTATGTATTTTACATTTGATAATGCTGTATTGCTTGTTGTCAATAAAGTAATAACTATCCGATCATTTTCAATTTTCACTGCCTATTACATTAACGATACAATGAATAAATAAAGCAAGTTTACATCAAAGCTAAATGTTACTATATATAAATAAAGTAGTATAAAGATAATGGGGGGGAAATGACTGGGGATGAAAAGTCTGGGGGGAAATGTCCTGGGGGGGAGATGTCCTGATGCCGGCAGGTTGAACATGTGGATATCAATCTAATCTTCATTAAGCAAGGGTTGTTCCTTCCCTTTGTCCTACAGTGACACATGTAGCTAGCTAAAAGTGTTTTGAGTAAGTGCAGTCTTACCAAAGAAAGAGCTAGTGCCAGTTGCAAGTGAAATCAGTATTCTTATTTGCTGTTATTGCCAATAACCTTGTCACATTTACAGACATTGGCTGAATTATTTATACCAGTATTTTGTCATAAATATTATTTAACAAAAACTTAACATGAACCTGTAATCACATGTACTGTACTTGATTTGATCCTGTTTTTGACAGGCAAATGATTAGAATCCCACAAATCGCACAAAATGGAAAAAAACATTGATCGGATGTCTCTGGAGTAAACAAACAATTTGGTCCCAGGTTAAAATTATTATTTCTGTAGAATGATATGGTTTGGGTGATTTTAAGTAATGAAACTGAATAGTAACCATTTCAAGTAGATGATTACATTCAGATCCATGTCTTTGTAGGATGCTTTTAATAGTGGTTGTTATACTTTTGTTCATTTTTGCCTTAATAATAAATTTGTTGATTTCTTTTGCAATTGTCCTTCAGTCAAACTATTTTGTGTGTACCTGCTATAAGGCAGAGCATTTTATTTTATGATGGTGTCTGTCCATCTGTTACCCATATCATTTGTGCACATTACCTTCAGTTACCAGACTTTGTGGATGGCTTGCACTTGGGGTAATAAAGAAGCCTGCAGTACAGCTCATGCAATTTTTTGACACTCATTGCAATAAATACTTGCTAATCACCATGGCGCCTCAGCAGGCATGCCAGTGACAACTCCACCCTGGAGGGGATGGTCGACATTACTGATTGACGTCTAAACTGCCATCGAATGAAGACCACCTTTGGAAGAACTGAGATGTCTAGAGTGATTTACAATCAGGTACCATTTCAAGAATCTGTGATCTTTTTTGATCATATATTTGGAGAATAAAAAATAATTTCAAAAGTCTTACATATTCAGTACATGTAGAAAGGGTTGCTTGACTTCTTTTGCAAAAAGTGATTGCTTTTTATTCAAGGAAATCTGAACAAACTTATGCACCAACTTGACAAGAGGCACACCTTGTTGAGCTTCTTTTGAACAGTGTAAATTTATCCTACTGTTTAAACATGAAAAGTAATCCTCTGAGGTATGGACAATTAAATTCCAGATGACAGCTGCTCCTGTTTATAAAGAAAAACTACAAAAAAAATAACAAACAGAAAATACTGAATTTACATTTAAATGTGAGCCACATGCTCAGAAGCAGTAATGGCCCAGTCATGAGGCCAAATATACATGTACACTGCTGTGAGCTAGTTTAATTCTGACTGAGTGTACTGTAAGGGACTGTCTATTTAATTAATGGGGCTATATTGTTCTTTCAGAATGGGATATTTTGTATTCTTTCATTCATTGTAAATACTGTCATAAAAATATTAGCATCAGATAATGATGGCAGTTTCATCTTGGGAAAGGTGCATATCTATCAGACAATGCAATCTGATTTGGCTTGTTATATTTAACAATTCAAATTATGGTCGAGTCCTTGCCCACAGAAGTTGGATAATTGTTCCTGTTTAATCTGACTTCATCATATTGTTGGAATGAATAATAATGTGTAAAATTGTCAAATCTGAGATGTTCAGAGGTTTTCATTTCCAACAAATTAATTGCACTTTGCATGGATGTCTCCACAGTTAAAAACTGCTGACCCTGCAATTTTGTCCCCACTCTAAAAAAAAAAAAAAATTTGGAAAGAAGACGAAAAAGTTTCAGAATAAAAAGAAATTAACAAGGGATTTAACAAAGAGTGAAGTTAAATTGGGAATGCAGATTAAGCTTTTTTCTTGCTAATGTTTCATTTAAATCAGTCTGGACCAGCATCACCACCACCCAAAAAAGTTTCTACCAGCCTACCTACCCTAAATTTTATTTTCAATGTAACCAGAACAACATATTTTTTTTATTTGGCCTAAAGTAACCGCAGATCTTAGTCAGGACTTTGGTCTGCTGGTACATTATGTAACACCAGATCTTAGTGTGTACTTTGGTTTGTTGACACAAGATGTAATGACAGATCTTAGTCAGGACTTTGATCTGTTGACATAGAATGTAATGGCAGATTTTGTTGACACAAGATGTAATGTCACTTCTTAGTCTAGTCTTTGGTCTGTTGACACAGGATGTAAAGTCAAGACTTTGGTCTGTTGACACAGGGTGTAATGCAGATCATTGTCAGGACTTTGGTCTGTTGACATAGAATGTAATGGCATATAGTAATCTGCACTCAGGTTTGCTGACACAGAATATAATGGCAGATGTTAGTATGACATGATGTAATGGCAGATCTTAGACAGGATTCTGGTCTGTCAGTGTATAATGTAATAGCTGATCTTAGCCTGGAATAGGATCTGTCAGCACATAATGTAATAGCTGATCTGTCAGTATATAATGTAATAGTTGATCTTAGCCTGGAATAGGATCTGTCAGCACATAATGTAATAGCTGATCTGAGATTACATTATTCATTATGGTTGGGAGTTAGTCTGGGTCACTTGTCTTGGTGTGACTTTCATCACTCTTCAATCGAAAGACATACAAGGACCTGAGGAAAGAAATTGAAAATGAGGCTGTCCAAATTTTGGGGCGCTGTGAGCTTTGGATATGGAGCTTCAGCTTAAGAGAATTAAATGAGTAACAAAAACAAAGCATCTCCATTCACATAAAAATAAACAAAGTAATAAGCTAAGTTTATAAGAATGTGGCAAGTTTAGTTCTGTCTTAGCTTAACAACATTTTTATATCATGAACATTAAGAGAATTTGATGATGATAGTGTCAACACTTGCTCAAGGGATGGCATTGAAATGTATCCACTTGTTATAAACAATTCCTGAGGGGATAGTTAGTTTTTACTGCATTTTCCCCAGACTGATGTCTGCACATTCTGTGTGCAGATACAGTCTAGATAGGCCAATACCAGTTTGGGAGTGTGTTAAAAATAAATACATGTAAGTCAATACATAAATAATACAAATTCTTTGATTTTTTACATTTTCACTTTTATGATTTCTTTCTTCAGGTGTAGGTGTTGGTTCTTGGTGCTTTCACATGACATTACTATACAGTATGCAGGTAGGTGCAGGCCAGAGATATAAACATAGAGGTGATTTAAAAAGAAACAAACTATACCATTCTGTCTGTAATTTGTTGTAAATTATAAGTAACAAAATTACTTTTTTCCAGCTTTGATGACTCTTCAGAAACCATTCTTCTTTTTATGACTTTGCATGTTTGTGCACTTAATAATAAGTTACAGATTGTAATATTTTTATCAACAGTATATACTCATGTATAAGTCACATCCAACTGTAGACTGCATGTGCTGTTGTATAATGCGCAAGCAGAACTGGACCAATACAATTTAAATCAAATCCAGGATGTCACTTTTGCAATTGAAGTCAAATCCATTATATCACCAATACAGTTGAAGTCCAGTCCATTATGTCACTGATACAAATGAATACAAGTGAAGTCAAATCAAGTATGTCACTGATACATTTAAGTCAATTCCAGTATGTTGCCGATCCAATTGAAGTCAAATCAATCCGATATCTTGCCAATACAATTTAAGTCAAGTATGTCACCAATACAATTGATGTACCTATTTGTTGCAATTTGTTTTTGGACTTTGAAAGCAGGAATCAAACAGGACATGTTAATGAGTCCCCCCACCCCAATTAAAAATGAGTGCATATGAAAAAAATCAATAGATTGCCATGAGCATAACAAAACCTGTAACATTTAGTAATATTAACAATGCACCATCTGACTTTGTAAGTGATATTAATCACCATGACTAAGTGACTTTTAGTAATTTAACATTGAGACACTTTCTTTGACTATCAGAATTCAGTGATGGACATGTAGCTTTCAGTGTTTGAGAGTTCTAATGTATACAAGGTAGTACTATTGTCCCGACATGATCGCTGCCACTGTGTCAGTAATGAAGATAAATAGCTGTAAGTTTTAGCTTTACTTGTGTAAAATTGACACTTTTATTGAAACATAGTATGAGTGGTCTATTCATAGATACTGCCCCTTAAGAATTGAAATTATCCTCCCTTACAAAAATGCATGAGGGAAATTTCTCCCTTGATTTGAAAATCCTGGAGAATCACTTATAGCTTGAGGAAACGATTTATACAGCTGTCAAATTAGTATGTATCAAGATGACTGTTACTGATTCATCATAGAATTAAATCTTTTCAAGATATTGCTGACATGTATATTATTTTGTATGAAATCAAATTATATCTAAATAATTTCAAAGCATACTAAAAATCTACCAAAACTTTGAGTCATTAAACTGACAACTTGTCTCACAACTGGAACAGACTAACCAACATCAAGATAAGGTCTGTTACCGCTTTCACAGGTAAAGAGTTTACAAATGTAGCAACATCCTAAACATTGAGAAATCTGTCAATTGCAGAAAAGAATGTGAGAAACTAACCCTTTCAAGAGTACAAAAAGCAAAACTTTTATAAATATTGAATTTTCAACACATTTTGTCTTCATTATAACTGGCTTGTCACAGTGAGTTTCTTTTCCTGTAAGAAGTACCCAGTATATTAAAGTGAAAATAATAGAAATGTATGACAGTACACTCAAATTTGTTATGTATCTTGTCATTTTCACTATTGAAAATTCTCATAATTTAAATTTTGTCTCGTAAGCTTGCTAATAGACACTCTTTTCCAGCTGTTAGATGAGTTGCCAATGATCTGGGGAACAGCCTTTCTTGTGTACTCATTGTAAGTATCCATCTTTATTTTTTCTTTTCTTTTTTCAGTCTTCACTCATTTTTATTTGTATATGCCAACCATAAGTCAGAACTTATTATGTTATGCTGCTCATATGTCAGACCATCTCTCTGTCTTAGCAGTTTCATTTCTGCACAATAAATCAAATTGTCCACCGTCTACATTTACCAGACTTTGGATAGTTTGCACTTGGGGTAAGGATGGACCATATCAGTTTCAGGGTCTGAAGCTCAAAGGAGTAAAGCAGACAAAGTCATTGTAACTTAAATAAGATAAAATGAATTCTGCGAAATAATTTGAGTTCTCTACCATCTACAGGTACCAGACTTTGTGCATGGCTTGCACATGGTATAAGAAAGAATCCTGTTGACATGCAGGTTAAAATGTCAAAGTTCAAAGTCATTATGAGGACAAGAAGAAAAATGGGTTTTCAACAATAACTCAAGTTCTCCACCATCTGTAGTTTTCAAAATTTGCAGCAAGGATGCAGTTGGGTAGTGAAATGCGTTATTGATTTCAGGGTCAAAAGGATAAAGATCTTGATTATGGACCAAACAAAGGAAAATGGTTTCTGCACAATAACTTGAGTTGTTTGCCATCTGTGGTTTATATTGGTGTGGAAAGCTAAAAGGTAAAGTTCACTATGACTGAAAGAAGAAAAATTGTTTCCACACAATAACTTTAGTTTTCCACCAACTGCAGATACAATCCTTTGTGGATGACTTGCATTTGGAATAGGAAAAAGTTTTCAAACAGCAACTCAAGCTTTTTGCCATCTACAGTTACCAAACTTTGCTGTCAGCTTGCACTTGGGGTAATGAAGAACTTTATGGTTTTTGAAATGTGGTTGATGATTGCAGTCAAAAGCTTAAGGGTCAAGGTCACTGTGACTATAAGAATAAAAATTATTTCCACTCAAAAACTTGTGTTCTCCACAATCTGGTTACCATCCATTGTATGGCTTGCAAATGGAGTAAGGTAGAAAGCCCACCGATTTTGGTGTCAAAAGTTGAGAGGTTATGGTCACTGTGACAGAAGAAATTAAAATCCTTTCCACACAGTAATATTAGCTTAGGATCTCCTACCTGGACCAAACTTTGTGGATGTTTTGCACTTACGGTGAGGAAGAAGACTTGATTTTTGTGTTAAGAGGTCAGATGTTTAGGTCAATGTCATTGATGCTGACAAAAATTAAATTGGTTTCTTCAAAATAACATTGGTTCTACATCATGCAGCTGGACCAAACTTTGTGGATGGCTTGTACTTTAAGTAAGGAAAAGGCTTATTAATTTGGGGGCTCAAAGGTCAATGTCACTTTTTCAGAAAGAATAAAAATGGTTTCCCTTTAATAACTTTAGTTCTTCATCACAGACCAGGAACAGATTTTGGGAATGATCTGCACTTGGTGTAAGGAAGAAGTACGTTGATTTGGGGGTCAAAAGTTCATGGTCATTGTGAATAAAAGATGAACAATGGTTTATGTATATAAATTTTAGTTATCCAATGCTTTTATGAAAATTTGTGGATAACTTGCTAACTGAAAAATATTTTTTGGATAATAACTTTTATATTGACCATGTACTTTGACCAATGTTTGCAGAGGGCATGCCCTTAAGGTATAGAAGAAGCATATTGATTTGGTTGTCAAAGGTCAAGGTCATTGTTGCTCAAAGAAAAATAGTTTTGCAGAGTAACTTAAATTTTAGAGTAAATTGTCTGCATGGAGGATCATTAAACATGGGGCAGGTTTATAATGTGCTGTTTATATTACTCTTGTTTATGATTAGAACCTTTATTTATTTTGATTCAAATATCACACTATTGCAGTTAAGAGGGACCATTTTTAAGTATAAACTCAGTGCAACTAATGCCATGGCAACATGAAATATAGGTTATAGTGACTTAATTTTATGCAGCAGGATTTTATACTTAATTATCTTCTTACTTTCTTGGGTGGGGACCCATGTTGGCCTCATTGAATAAGATCTGTAATTTTGGTAAATTTGTATTTAAGAATGGGATTGAAATGATAGTTATGTTCTTATAGTCACATAATCACCCTCCAAATAATGAATTATGTGTGTTCTTAGTTAATGCATTTTTTTACAATAGGAAATGAATGGAAACAAAGTTAAAGTTTGTTAATGTATTTAACATAACAGCAATATCAAAGAAAGAAACTTAAATTTTACTTTGTCATGCTTGTCATATCTAGATAATTTGATCATTTTCTATTTTATTTTTTTTCAGTATTGAAGTTGACAGCCCTCCAAACAGTCATAATAAACCTTTAGAAGTGATTTTGATGTTATACTGCCTTGTAGTCACCATAGTAAGTGATATTAATGTCTTACTGCCTTATAGTCACCATTGGAAGTGATATTGATATTTCATTGCCTTATAGTCACCATAGTGATATGGATGTTACACTGCCTTACAGTCATCATAATAAGTGATATGGATGTTATACTGCCTTTGTAGTCACTGTAGTAAGTGATTTTGATGTTATACTGCCTTATAGTCACTATAGTAAGTGATTTTGATGTTATACTGCATTATAGATACCATAGTAAGTGATATTGATGTTATACTGCCTTATAGTCACTTTAGTAAGTGATTTTGATGTTATACTGTGTTATAATTACCATAGTAAATGATATTGATGTTATACTGCCTTATAGTCACCATAGTAAGTGATATTGATGTTACGCTGTCTTACAGTCACCATAGTAAGTGATATTGATGTTACACTGCCTTATAGTCACCATAGTGTGATATTGATGTTACATTGCATTATAGACACTATACTGTGATATTGATGTTATACTGTCTTATAGTCACTATAGTAAGTATTGATGTTATACTGCCTTATAGTCACCATAATGTGATATTGATGTTACTACACTGCCTCATAGTCACTATAGTAAGTGATATTGATGTTACACTACCTCATAGTCACCATAGTGTGATATTGATGTTATACTGCCTTGTTGTCACCTTATTAAGTGATATTTATGTTACACTGCCCTATATTCACCACAGTAAGTGATATGGATGTTATACTGCCTTATAGTCACCATAGTAAGTGATATGGATGTTATACTGCCTTATAGTCACCATAGTAAGTGATATTGGTGATAGAGTACATCTATCATGGATTGCAAATTGCGAACTCAGTATGATGGATTTTCCCCAACTCTAGTGGAAATCCATTAAATCTAGTGAAAATCCATCATGGATTTTATTGCAGCCATAGTGGGTTTTATGGCACCCCATGGTGATTCTTCTGTGTTTGCTCCGTGATTTGACACACTAGACAGATTGGAGAAACCCCGACTCCATAAACCCAACAATGGCAGGTGTCAATTTCATACCTTCACCTATACAAACTATGCAGTCATAACACTTATTGTGGTATTTATCAGTAGCCTAGATAGGGATACATAAAGATGAACGCGCGTAATGGAGAAAATAGTACAAGATTTTAAATTTTGTGGATATCTTTCTGCCCATGTCTACAGCAGATCATACATCAGAAATATTCCCTGGCTACAACATACATCCCTGTGGACTGATTACATGTATATGTACCTGTTAGCATTTACAGATGCCAAAATTTACATACTGTTCTGCATCTGATAGAAATTTCAATATTGTTTTCAAATAAATGATATTTCATAAAAATGATTTGTGAACTGTTTATTAATTTGTTGTAGTTTTGATATTATTTCCATGCTATTTCCAAGACCCAGTTTGAACAAATTATTGAAAGCAGGAAATATAAATAAAACAGTGGAGGGATTACAAATGAATGCTGTGCTATTTATACCATACATGTAAGATCAAGTTTGTTCTACAAGACTAACATGGCATTGTATATTAAAACAAAAGATATACATGAGTTATGCTGTGGAAATGTTCTCTTGTACCTTTATCCTTAAACTTTGGAAGTAACATTGTTTTATGAGAGAATATGACAATTTTTTTAATGCACCAAATTGTGTACACTGTCGCACTCTATAAGTGGCCATTCATATAATGAACCAAGTGATTTTAATGAAAAAGAAATTAATTTCTGTCATCGTTTTTTTTTTCATAAATCTATATGCATCACCAGGCACTGGCAGAGTAGTGTCTGACTTGCTTTGAAGATGTCTGCTACACCTGTTACTGTAACATCCTGTCTACAGTCAACAGCAGCCAGTCAGGACAGTTCTTACTGGTTACTGTTCAGTGTAATGCTTCAGTGTTTCAAAATGTTGAATGAAAATGTCACAAAACCACACACCTTAAATCTAAAAAGATGTTAACTTGTGGGGAAAAAAAATTCAGACTGAGAAAAGCATTTGATGTTAAGTTCTCATATTATCATGTGAAACTGTTTTACGTCGTTATATAAAAAAATCAAATGTTGTTAAGTGTGTTTGTTTCAAACTATATCCCCTCCCCTCCATATCTTTCTACCATCCTACAGCCTCTCCACCATTCTTAGTGTTAATAGTGAATAGAGTAGAAGTCTTAATTGACTTAAATTAGGACAACTGCTCAATGTTATGCTTTGATATTTCAAAATTATTACTTACTGTCACAAAACCAAACACTATAAAACTTAGAGGATATTAGTTCAAGAAAAATTAATTTAGACAGAGAAATACATAACCATTAAACTCTGTTGTCATGTAAAACTGGTTTCTGGCAGTGAATCTTATACAAGTCTATTGCAGCAGCACAAAGCTATGACATGTCTATGAAGCTATATTACACTATAGGCATTCTTTGTTTAAAAATGCATCGTTTGTAATGTGTGCATTGTATGCAAAGATTTGAGAGATAGAGAGCGATTATGCACCATAACTTTCGATCTGCATTACCCTATACCTTTTATCGCTAGCTTGCATGATGGGAATTGATAATTAGAGAGTATGCATTTCTCCTTCAAATACGTTCCCCAATTACATTACATTAGGAAAATTAGTATGCTACCTTGCAAATCCAGCCCTATTTAAAGATGAAAATCACCTTTTCTTGTCATTTCCAATAGTCAAAGGGCAATAACTCTTGCCCATTACATCCCTGCTGCTATACTGATCACATCGTACAGTTTATCCTCAAATGATCCAAGCCATTTTTGTATTCTAATTGAATTATCCAACGTTTCTTTTGGATCTATTGTGTAATCACTCTGCTGCAGGTTGTTTACATTCTTTTTACAATTTTTGCCAAATTTGAGTGATTTTGTCACCTTTAGGGACTTTGTCCTTTTAAGGCCATGTAACACACACTGTTGTTGACCTTTGCAGGGCCATTATGAGTTAGTGTGACTTTGACTTCTTTGCGTACTACGTTTGTAACAGAGTTGGTTTTAGTGAGTTATTAACATGCTGCATTAATAATTTATGCTTTGTTTTTCCCTTTTTGTGTCGTTTCATTAGACAGGTCAACTAAATACTTGAAATACATAAGTTTAAAGCATAGTCTGCAAGTTTCAACTGCAGCACTGTCTTTTTCAATTCCATTGTGAGTAAGGTGGAATATACTAATATTAGATATTTAGTAACTTGATGAATTGATAATTTATGCTTTGCTTTCTCTTATGTCATTTCAGCAGAATGTCGTCTAAATACTGTATATGCAACTTCACAGCATGGAAGTCTACCATGATTCTTGTTTTGTTTATACTAAGTATACATTGTATATGACAAGCAGCATCTGTAATACGTGATCAGAGGAAGTCTGGGCTACCATATTAGCTAGTTAGTCACATATTGATTTGCTAATCTATGCTTTGTTTTCATTTATTGTGTCGTTTCAGGAGGAGTGTTTATTAAATGGAATAAGTCAAGAAAGACAATCCACAGTTTGTTATTGTTGATGATACCAACTCATTGGGGTGTGTTACGCAGTTTTAGGCAGTCAAGTGGGCATAATTCCCCCTGCATGTCTGAGCATGGCCATTATGCCCATAAATCATGGCACATGACGTTTGTAACAGATCCATCGGATCCACCTCCTTATAACACCACAATGTTATCGGCCATCCAGCTGTCACTAACCATAAAACAGTCTCTGATTGCCCAGCTGCCATCGACTGTCCAGCACCATTCGGGAAGACAGTCCAGCCAACTAGTTTGTCGCTTGCATTTCTGACTCACTGGCTGAGTGTTCCCCAGTTTTAGGCAGCCCGGTGGGTGAAAGTCCCTCCGCATATCTGAACATGGTCTTAGGGCTTCTAAGTCACAATGCATGGGGTTTGTACTGGATCCAGTGCATGATAAGACCACACAATTGCCAGCCATCAACGGCCGTCAGGCATTGCATCATGGAGACCGTTTCATTGAGTCGGTCCAGCCAATTATGATTTATGGAGATCTTAGTGACAGATCTGTCCCTGTAACCGTGCCCTTACTATGACGGGGATTTCAGTGAGAAATCTGTCCGTCCAGCCAGGCTCTTGGAGCAGCTGGTACTGGTGATAGCCAGACTGTTTACTATTCTGCCAGAAGAGGGAACTGGTGTAGTTTTCATAGTGATAGAATTTAATCTTCAGTGCCACCTGGTACATCTTTTTCAGAGGTTGGAGTGGATCCAGATTGGGTCTCTATGCATGGAGAGTGTGACGAAACTCATTCCAATCCACCATCCTCCACATCATACCAGATTCGACCATGGAACGAACTGAAGTTTAGTTTTCTAGGTGCTGTCAAGGACATTGATAGTGTTGGTTGCTCCAGAATACCCCCTACCACTACTCAGGACTATAATGCTAAGAATTTGGTAGATCTTGACGAGGAGGAAGAGACAACAACCTTCTGGATCATTCCCCATTCAGCTAGACATAAGGTGACAGACCCCTTCATTACTGATCTCCCGGCACTTGACAAGGATATAGCAGCTGTTCATAAGTCTGCATATCTGTTGTAAAAGGTGAACAAATGTGTTCCATGCCACGTCAGAGCTGGTTCGGGATGTCGTTGCTCCCTCTTCAATGTTGAATTTGGCCTACTTGACATCTTCAGACTCAACAGAGTCAACCAGCAATAGCTGTACCTGGAGGACAACAGCTAGGATTGCTTAGGTAATTAACCAGGGCTGCTCACCATACTATGGCCAATACTTTGACAGCTTCAGCCAATTGACACCTGATACAACATGTCGCATGTTTCACATTCCATTTCCAGACGACCTTATCTGCCTTCCACCTTTCTGCTCTACCCACACAGGCGTTTGGAACCACTCAGCCCCCACCAGTGTGAAAGAATGTTAAGCGGCCACGGGACAGGGGATCTCCATCACATGTGTACCACTATCGAGCCCTAGGAAGCAATTATACAGAATAGGTAAGAAACCAAATTTTGAGCTGAATGGATTCCTTCGGAAATGGGGTGTGTGATCCAGGTCATTAGGAGGGGTTTCGAGTTTCGTTCATCTACAACCCCTCCCCTCTCCTTCTCTCCCCTCTTCATGGATTACACCATTAGATCAGGAGAAGGATGCCTTTCTACAACAGGAGATATGGCTGCTCTTCAGAATAAAGACGTGGTGGAGCTTGAGAAAAGACCACAATCCCCGAGGTTTCTTCAAGGCTGTTTCTTATTCGGACAGCAAACAGCAAGTGAAACCCATCATCATCTTGAGTTGCCTCTCCGTTTGAAGGGTCAAGTATGATGTCAGTCTTGATCTGACCAATACATATTTTCATGTACCTATCCACCCCATGTCACAAAATTTTCTACATTTTGCTTACCACAACACATGTTATCAGTTCTCCTCTTTGGCCTCAACATCAGCCATTGGGCTCTTACCAAGATTATGGATTATGTCATCACCCTGTTCTGATCGATGTCATCTACACTGACGGCAGTGTATCAGGATGACATCCTCTGAAAGATATATAAGTTCTGTCATACTCCAAGGCAGGAATGATCTCTCTTTTAGATCATCTAGGCTTTTTTGTGAACTGGGAAAAGTCAGACCTCCATCCATCCCTGCATTTTGTTCCATCTGGGTATCTAGTTTTTAACCAACTGGAATCTAGTGCGATTTCCTCATGTTCATGTGATCAGAATCGTCAGACTAGTTGAGTCTGTTTCCAGCAGGACTTGGACTTCAACAAGAATTCTTGCAACTCCTCAGTTTCTTCAATGTGGCAGTGGGTTTGATCCCGCTCGGCCATCTTTTGATGTGCCCTTACAAATAACATTGCTAGCACAATGGCACCCCTTTTCAAGTCCCCTCAATCAAAGAGTCATGATCACACCTGAGATTATTTCATTCCTGCATCAGTGGCGCAACCCAGTTTGGCTGACCATGGGAATCTCGCTGGAGAAGCCCCCAGTGGAAATAATGGTATGTACCAACGCCAGTGTGTACAGTTAGGGTGCCCACCTGTTGCTGGAATTCACTACAGTCAGCAGCATGTGGGAGCCTGGGGAGCAGCCTCTGCACATCAGTGTTCTAGAAATAAAGGCTGTCATCAACGCCTTCCACTTCTGGAAAGATCAGCTCTCAGGCAAAACAGTTCTCATTATGTCCAAAAACTAAGTGATGGTTACCTATCTTCTCAAACAGGAGGCACCAAATCAACCAACCTGTATGGTCTGATTGGCAGTTTCTATGTTGGTGTGATAATCTCCATATCGATGTACAAGTCAGACACATTCTTGGCATACTAAGTGTCATGGTCGACACAATCCAGGAGAAGTCAAGTCCTTCACACAGAATGGTCTCTCCATCATTCGGTCTTCACATGGATCAGAGCACTTTATGTGTCCATTGATCATCCTCTTTGCAACAAGTTTGAATCACAAGTTACCCACCTCTGTCAGTTCAGACCAAGTTGCATGCCCTTTCTATAAACCCAAAGTCTCCTCAGTTCAGATCTGAGGGTTCAATGGTTCTCTTGACACAACCAGGTTTTGTAGCCCAAAATAGGTTACCACCTGTCCGTAACCAAAGAGTCGTCACTCACTTGCTCTATTCCATTGATCAATAACAGCAGCCATGCAAGATCCTGTTTCCGTTCTTAAGCACCACTTGAAACACACAGAGACAAATGGTGGCACACTCAAATGCCTCTTCCTTCCTGTGTGAGCTGGGACACAGGATATCACCCCTCATGCCCTTGCTGCATGGCTGAAGTGGCCTGTAGCTTCTCATGGGTTGGTGGTTCTTCCCAGGGCGTTCCAGGGTTCTTCCTCCACCAGTTATACTGTCTGCCATGTATAGCCTATCTTGTGCTGAAAAATGGCATTAAACTCTACAAGAACAACAACAAGAAAGCTTGATCCATTAGAGTACAGGTCCAGTGAAATAGCTTGATCCATTAGAGTACAGGTCCAGTGAAAAAGCTTTCTCATTTCTATTATAATGCAGGCTGACTTAAAAATGTTTTCGGTAGACCACCATCTTTTTATGCATTGATCTGCTTATATTATTGAAGACCTCTACTACAAAACTGTCTTGAGAAACCACATTTCTTGGCAGATGAACTAGTCTCAAGGGTTTCGTTGTAGTTTATCTTATTTTCCATATAAGCAAAAAAAGCATAGGTGTATACTAACAACATAATGTACTTATTTTACCCTTTTTTATTTTCAGATATACATGACAACCAATAACACAGTCTTTCATGAGGTGAGGTTGCAAACTAAAGTTTCCATATTTATTTTTCCTTCTGGCATGTCATAAGATCTTTATCATTACTGCTTTAATGCCTTTTTTATGCCCTTTTTCATACATTTTGTCCAGAATTCATTTTATCAGTTCCAGAATTCATATTATCAGTTCAGAGATAAGAATAATCTTTTAGAAAAATATTGTTTTTTTTTATATTCTCAAAATAAAGCATGATTTTAGTCACAGGACATACTGGATGTGTTTGAAATAATATGTCATAAACTTGTTACATATTTACCATTTGACTCATGTTATACCCACATATTGATATTAAAACATGTATGTAAGCATACTCTATTACATTTCCAGAGTTGGAGTGAAGGGTGGGGGAGTGTTTTTGGAGTATTCACTAAGTGTGTTCTTCAGAATATAAGCATCCCGAGTTTGAAAATGTTTTCCAGAACATTTCACTCATGGCAGGTGGAAGTGTTTGGGGAATGGTGAAATTTTGCTTCTGTTAGGCAAGTGAAAATAAAATAGAAAGAAATATTAAACCCATGAAGTAATGGATACAGCTCATATGCAGTCATGGTAAGAAACTTCAAAAATAATGAAATTCATTGCAAAATTGTTACTCACATTGCATAGTATAACTATGTTCCAGGTTA
This sequence comes from Megalonaias nervosa, assembly GCA_016617855.1. NCBI lineage: Eukaryota > Metazoa > Mollusca > Bivalvia > Unionida > Unionidae > Megalonaias > Megalonaias nervosa. The sequence continues at coordinate 27,736 of JAECUM010007725.1, read as the reverse complement.
TCAAAATGTTTGATTTTTGTGCATAAATGCAATGGTAAAGCATCATAATAACCAGTACTAGATTAAACATGCTTTGACCACTCTGGTGGCCTAAGTGGTTAGAGCATCTGCCTTAGATGCGGGAGGTCACAGGTTTGAACCCAGGCTGAGTCATATCAAAGATTTATGAAAATGGTACTAGCAGCTGCCTCACTTGGTGCTCAGCATTAAGAGGTTAGTGGTAGGACTGGTCAGCCAGGTGTTAGTAAAATGTGACTGGATGGCATGATTCCCCAGTGCTAGACATCACTGTAAGCTGCCACAATGCAGACATCTCAGCGCTGTGACTGAAAAATTGTTGAAGCTGTGTTAAAAATCCAAATCACACACAAACACACACATGGTCTGATTGGCAAAGAAGTATTACAAAAGGCTGCCATCACAAGATAATAATAATATGTTTTACCTCTTGTGACTACAAAGGTGAAAAATCTGACCCAAACATGAATGGCACTAACTTTTCTATAGTACTGACTTCTGAAATCTAGAATCTTTAGTATGCACTGATCCCCAAAACCCATGAAACTTTCATAAAATATTAAACCATAATAATAAATGATTATAGTATGCACTGATCCCTAACATCCATAAAACTTTCGTAAAATATTAAACCATAATAATAAATGATTAGTCAAGAAGACTATCACAAGCAACACTATCTTATATGATATTTCTCAGCAACATAGTAATTAAACTTTGCACAAGCAGTCTTCACATAAAATACCAAGTACAGTACAATTTGTTTGTTTATATTTACAGATCGCTTATGGTCTAATGGTTGCGTGCATGGTTTTTGCTTCAGTTCGCATGTTGCTGTAAGTAGAATTGAAGACGAGTCATGTATAAGAAGTAAACATGTAAAAATATGGTGAGAGGAGGCAGATAAATTTTCCCAGGATTTTTCCTCTCCACATGAAGTATATCTTCACAATTAATATGTATGCTGAAAAAATGACCTGTTTAAGACGTAAATTTTGATGAATTTAATAAGTCATAAACAAACATTATTGTGCCTTAGAACTTGACACAGTGCATTTTGAGAAATGGAATGGAGGAGTACCTGCACCTGTAAGGGAATCATTTCGTTTATTTCACACTGCATCAACTGTTAACTGTAACTGAAAGAATAAAAATGGTTTTTGCACCATAATGTTAATTGTAAATGACATACCTCAGCCAAACTTGTATGGATGGCTTGTGCTTGGAGTATTGAACAAGGTTATTGATTTTGTTATCTAAAAGTCAAGGTTATTGAGTTTGTTATCTAAAAGTCAAGGTTATTGAGTTTGTAATCTAAAAGTCAGGGTTATTGATTTTGTTAACTAAAAGTCAGGGTTATTGATTTTGTTATCTAAAAGTCAAGGTTATTGAGTTTGTTATCTAAAAGTCAAGGTTATTGATTTTGTTATCTAAAAGTCAAGGTTATTGAGTTTGTTATCTAAAAGTCAAGGTTATTGATTTTGTTATCTAAAAGTCAAGGTTCAGAGCCATGGACTAAAAGAAGAAAAATGATTTCTGCACAATAACTTTAGTTCCGCATGACAGACTTTATGGATAGCTTGTATGTAGTAAGGAAAAATCGGTGTCAAAAGATCAAAGGGCGGGGTCACTATGACTTATAAAAAGAAGAATGGCTTGTATGCAAAAATTTGAACTATCTATATAGAGGACTGTTAAATATAAGGTGGGCATTTAATGTCCCATTCACAATACTCTTTTTGCATTGAGTATACATACTGTTGTACTGAAAATCATGAAACATGGAGATGGTGGATACCACTCCGTCATTGCACAAGCTGACTACTGTGACCCATCTGTCATGCATCATTGTGTTAGGATACATTTTTTGTTTTTCATGTTCATGCTAGAATCATTAAGCCAGATGATTGCAGTAGACATATCTGTTAGTATCACAACCATACAAAAAGGTCACTGTGACCAACATTTCACATTTTACTGACTTGGGTTAAGTTTTGCATTTAGCTCATGTGCACTTAGGATTTTTGCATGCTGTATACATACATATACCCAATTTAGAGTTAATGAAACTTTTGATTATGGACCATAATTTTATGCTGCACCGGCCTGTTTCATTTGATTATTATGTTTATTTTTCAGACACTATTCATGCTAGAATCATGAAATTGATGATGATATACATCTCTCTTGGTACCACACACTTAAAACAGAATGAAGCTCATTTTAACCAATATTCATCTCTTGCTGGCCTTGGTTAAGTCTTTTTAATTTCTTTAATTACCATGCAAGTTTTTGGCATACTATATCAATACTATCCTTGTTAGAATCATGAAACTTGGTTAGGTGATACGTCTTAATAAGTACTACACCTTTATCGGAAAAAGAGGTCTCTGTGACCTATATATTCCATGATTGACTTAGTTGAAATAAAGTTCTTTTATTGGGTGCTGTTCATGATAGAACCATAAAACTTGAATATAAGATGTATGTTTATTAGTACATGTACTACACCCTTTCAAGCAAAGAACATCATTGTAACCTATTTTTTATGCCTACTAATATAGGTTAAGTATTTGTGTTTAGCTCGTGACCACGTGTTCTTCAGTGCTATATACATCCTAGCCACACAAAGCCTAGCCCTTTCTCCAGCACACTTGAAAGTAGGAATAAATATGTTATTCTAAATTTTTCATATTAATGTCTATACATTGTGTATTGTGATAAGTTGTCCTCAGTAGGTTTACTGTGAGTGAGTGTAGGAAGTTGATGATTGGACTGCATGCTGCATGTTTTTTTTATGAGAGGCTTCAGCTGCAGTAACTAATAAAGATGTATGAAGTATGCAAGTCTTGCAGCACTAACAGCCTGTGTTTTAATCCAGTAATTAGCTAATAAAGATGTATGAAGTATGCAAGCCTTGCAGCACTAACAGCCTGTGTTTTAATCCAGTAATTAGCTAATAAAGATGTATGAAGTATGCAAGTCTTGCAGCACTAACAGCCTGTGTTTTAATCCAGTAATATCTGGCAATGATAATAGCTTCTGAGGTAGATTTCAAGAACAATGTTTTTTTTTTAAAAAAATAGTAATCTATGCTATATAAACCCATTATAGCAATTCTGCTTTTATATCATAGAAAAGAAAGTTATTTATTGTCTTGTATACCCAGTCACATGTATGTATGTATGTATGCATGCATGCAGTTTAATGGGTACGTCAGCACAATAGTGCTGATTAAAGTTAATTTCTAAAAATTTAAAGATTAAACACAACCAAAAACACTTGGTTAGAAAAGTACCAACATCTTATTGTCAGGATTATTTTAGTTCATTTGTTTGCTGGAGACCATTAAAAGCTTCATAGAGGTGATGTCTGTAATCATTGATTACAGTCTGGTTAACTCTTTGCATAACAATCTATGTAATCATTGATTACAGTCTAGTTAACTCTTTGTATAACAATCTATGTATTTATTCATTACAGTCTAGTTAAGCCTTTGCAAGATATATATGTAATCATTGATTACAGTCTAGTTAAGCCTTTGCAAGATATATATGTAATCATTGATTACAATCTGGTTAACTCTTTGCATAACAATCTATATATTTATTCATTACAGTCTAGTTAAGCCTTTGCAAGATATATATGTAATCATTGATTACAGTCTAGTTAAGCCTTTGCAAGATATATATGTAATCATTGATTACAATCTGGTTAACTCTTTGCATAACAATCTATGTAATCATTGATTGCAGCCTGGTTAACTCTTTGCATAACAATCTGTGTAATCACCGATTACAGTCTAGTTAACTCTGCAAAAGGATCAATGTTATCATTGATTAAAGTTTGGGTAACTCTTTGCAAAGGATTTAAGAAATAATTGATTACAATCTGGTTAACTCTTTGCTAAAAGGATCTCATTTAATACATTTTCAGAATTAACGGAATTATTGCTATAACCACTAAATGTCTGTTTACTTTCAGGACAATGGAGTGTTCTAAACCTCTATTTATCACTGCCTTTATTTTCTACATGGTAGGATTTTTACTATGGAATATAGACAATGTTTATTGTGGAAAACTCAGGTAAGTCTGTTGAAGAAAATAAAATTAATACTTTCAATAATTTTTTTTTTGAAACTCCACATATTCCAAGAAGAAGAAGAAAAAGGGACCAATATTCAGGTAAAACTCTTGTAATTTGACTATATTTGACATACCTTTTGCTGTCTGTGGTAAATAATTTGATTAATACCTTTGGAAACTTTGAAAATGTAATAACTGCATACATTTATAACTTCTGGAATGTCACACTAACATTACCTATCCAAAAACTAGTTTTAATTGCTAAAATTAAAATGAAGCAAGGCAGCAATCACTTTAGACTGCTGTTTTATATTAAATCCATGTTAAACTTAAATAGATAGCATAAAGCAAACCTAATCATATCTTAACGGTCCACAGAAATTCAGGAGGGTGCACCACTCTAATAACAAAGTGCCATTATAGATGTGACTGAGTATAGTTTATTTCTATAGTTCATGACAACAGCTGTTGTAGAGTATAGTGCACTGTGCCTTTTCTTCTTGAATGAAGTTTACTTGTTTCCCATGGCTCCTCACTATACAACAGCCTAGTTAACTCTTTGCATAACAACTGGCTATCTGTAATCCTGATCAAGTAATGGATTGGTTAATTCTCAATGAGTATTTGTACACCTTGTTAATTATATCCATATTTTTGTACTCCTGGTACATGATTTTATCCAGTTTTTGTAATTTTTATTCGTAGCTGTAAATTGTACAGATTGTCCTAAGATTATAAGCATGCAAAATTGTGTAGGATCTATAAATAGATGCTTACATATGTCTTGATAGTTACTAATAATAGATTTATTAGTAAACATGTTTACGAGATTCGGTCTTTTTTCCCATTGGAGAGTTTGGTCAGCTGGTATCTTAGGAGAATTAAGTTAATTCTTATTGGATGAGTTAGGTCACATGAGTAGGTATTTTGTAATATAATTATAATATATTTGATCTATCATGTAGGGGTATGTTGTGAAATATAGTTGTATTAGAAGGTGTATATCAGGAGAGATTTGAGCAATCAAATTTCATTACTATTTTGAAGTCATTATTTGTGTTCCTGAGTAACATCAAGTCTACAGACTTGTTGTACTTAGATATTATTTGAGGGGAAAAACGTGTTTTGGGACTGTTCAGTGGAGATTTAAAAAATGCTCATATTTTGGACTATAATATTATTCTGGAACTATTGTGATTTATTCAGGAGTTCTGGATAACACCATTTTGACATGTCACGATTTTTGGTGGACCAGTTCATTTCTGGTTCTGATGTTTATATGGAACTTTTCATTCTCTTAGACTTTAATATAACTCTTTTGGATTATTTTGGATTTACTTCATAATACTGTAAACTCCTTACACATTTTTATTTATAACTTTTATAATTAAATTATTTGTTAAGTTTTATGAAATTCATTGGTTTTGCTTCTTTCTGTTACTTAGTTCATGACCATAGAGTTAAAGCAACCTTTATAACCATTATGATGTCTGTTTTTTTTCTTCTCTTGAACTGGTTAGATTCCATGCCTTGAAATATATAAATCTGCATGCTCTTTACATTTGGTAATATATGTGTAATGCAAACTTCACAAACAAGCTTTTAAGCATAAAATCTATAATTAGCATTCTTCATATTGAACAAATTGGAGAGATGAAGTGCCAATCATCATGTATATAACAGGCACACCTGACCCATTCATACTTCCTGAAAGGTGAACCTTGACAAGAGTGCATGTGTTGCTAGTGTCCACTGACACCTTGATAAGAGTGTATACCATGCCAGTGTCCCACTGACACCTTGCCAAGAATATATACCATGCCAGTGTCCAGCTGACACTTTGCCAAGAGTGTATACCATGCCAGTGTCCACTGACACTTTGATAAGAGTGTATACCATGTCAGTGTCCACTGCCATCTTGATAAGAGTGTATACCATGCTAGTGTCCCACTGACACCTTGCCAAGAGTGTATACCATGCTAGTGTCCCACTGACACCTTGCCAAGAGTGTATACCATCCCAGTGTCCACTAAAAGTGAAACACCTTCTTGTGTGTATTGACTTCCATCCTATGGAACAGAAAATTTTTGATGATGTTCCACCATAGAAAATTGTAACACTGTATTTTAGGGGTTTCATATTTTTAAGTTTTGGTATCTTTTAAAAAGTTTCACCATCTTTGTGGGAGTATATGTTTGCTTTTATTTGGAATGATTTTATTTTCCTAAAGACTTTCAGCAATTTATATCTTTACATTTTTAGAACTTTTAATCATCACTTGAATACATACATATGTATGTGCATACCTATACATTCAGATTGCTTAATGCTGTAATGAATGAAAACATGGCTGTGGCAAAGGTTACTGTATTTCTGCATAGTTGAGGATAATGCTCATAATTTCCACCTATCTTTTACTTGATTCTTTGCATCTGTGGACTTATTTTCAGGGAAAGCCAGTTTTGGGTGTTTAGAAATACAGTAAAAAAAATGTTTTTTGGTGGAAGCATTGCCTTCAAAGTACTCCCTACCATGGCATTGCCCTTGGATCCCAGTTAGGGCCTAAGTGAAATTCCAGGGTTATTCCCCAGCATGAAGATATTGTTAAGATAATGTAAAAGATGCATGCAGATTAACTGCATTATCAAAGATTGTAATAATGGTAAAATCGGTTAAAGTGGATGTCAGGGCTCCATTTTAAAAATGAGATATCATTTAAAATTTCAAAAATAAATGATAATAATAATAACAATAATAATAATAATAATAATAGGTGTCATTTGCTGGCACTTGTGGCTTTTTGTGTCATCAACATTATGTTTTGGTGTAAATGTTTTTTTTTAAGTTATATAACATGCATCAAAATGTTCTTGTTTTCATTTTCAGTTCAGTCATTGTTTTTATGAAATCTTCTAGGTCTATTCTGTGATGTGCATTTGTAGGATTAATGTTAATTTTATTTTTTTTAAACTGTGCAAAACAAAAAAATAATGGTGCCGGAAATTGTGTATCATATTTGCAAATCATACTTGTCTATTTTTTATTAAATCTCTTTCTTAATAGAAAATTCTCTGATTTCTTCACATGGAGGGGAGAATTTTTCCCCTAAATTTTCAGTTCTAGAATAGACCCCAAATATTTGAATTTTGCTCAACATGTTAAACTTGCACAATTTATTTTCAGCTACATTAGAAAAGATATTGCAGGGATGTTGGGACCACTTTCAGAAATGCATGCTTGGTGGCACATATTGGCTGGAATAGGCACCTATCTCTCTATTGTTTTTGTGTAAGTAAATGATGAATATGTACAGTATTTTATATCATTTTTCATGTACTATAAATGCACGAAAGGGCATAATTTGTTTCTTACTTTAATTTTTTTTTAAAAAAAAACATTTACCTTATTGAAGGCACATAAAAATTATCTATATATTGAAAACAAATGTAAAAAACTGTATGAAGAATTTCTGACGGTAGAGGTATTTTGCACGATCAATTTAGATTTGAAGCATAATATATAAATTGTTTTTATGTTGACTAAAGTTTACAAGTATAGATGATAGGAGTTATTTAAGGTTCTCTGCTTTCATTTCCTTATCCACCCTGTCTCTCGCTTGTTTCCCTGTTCTGCTTACAACCATATAGTTATCAATACACCGTTCTTCCCTTTGGCCACAACATCAGCCCTGGGCTTTCACTCAGACTATGGATTACATCATCTCCCTGTTCCAGGCAACATCATCAGCATCAACGGCAGCGTTCCTGGGAAGCATCCTACAGAAACACATAGTAAGTTATACCCTACTTCAAGGCGGGAACAATCTTCCTTCTCTTCTAGATCATCTGGGCCTTTATCACGAACTAAGAAAGTCAGACCTCTGACCATCCCAGAATTTTGTCCATCTGGGTATGGACCTCTTAACCAACCGGAATCTTTCATGTTCCGTTGTGTTCATGTTACCAGAATCGTCAAACTCATCAAGTCCATTTCCAACAGGACTTGGATTTCATCGGGAGAGTTCTCACAACTCTTCGGTTTATTATAAGGCAGCAGACTTGATCCCACTTGGCAGTCTCTTTATGCGGGCCTTGTCAGCACATTGGCACACCGTTTTATATCCTCTTAATCAAGCAGTCATGATCACACCCGAATCATACCCACGTCAGTGAGGCAATCCATGTTGGCTGACCATTGGAATCCCACTGAAGAACCCCAGTTGGAATAACGTAAAGTACCGCTGCCAGTGCTCACGGTAGGAGTGCCCACCTGTTGCTGACCTTCATTATGGTCAGCGACACTTGGAAAACAGCCTCTGTGCATTAACACCTTGGAAATGAAGGCTGTCTTTAATTTCTGTTAAGATCGCATCTGGGGAGATAACAGCCCTCTTTCAGTCCGATAACTCAGTGGTGGTGACCTATCTCCTAAAACAGGGAGGTACCAAACCACTTGTTCAGTGTGTTCTGACTTGGCATTTTCTACAGGGGTGCAACAACCTCTATATCAACATTCAAATTAGACACTTCTGGCTGCATCAGTGGCTTGGCCAAGAATCCAGACCAGAGGTGGTCATGTCCTTCAAATGGAATGGCGCCTCCATCAATTTGTTTTTGCTCTGATTTACGCACTTCATGGGCATCCGATGAATGACCTCTTGGTGATGAGGTGGAATCAGAAGCTACCCACCTTCGACTCCCCAGTTCCAGACACAGCAGCTAGGGTCGAGGGATGTTCTGTCAGCTATTTGGGAGGGGTTTTGGGCCTCTGCCACCCCTCCTACAGTGCTAAAGTTACGGGGTCAGAATGGCAAAATGATTCTGATAGCCCCTCTTTGTGGGGACAAGCCATGTATCACCGATCTACTTTTTCTAATGATAATACACCTAGGGAAGATTCTGGCCAACCTTAATCGACTGGCTTGTCTTCTACATGCTTGGCTCTTACCAGGACAGCCTTGCAAGTCTGTCAATTCAAACCTTCATTCGTGGAGAGAATCTCGAGAGTAACTGACTATATTGTCCCTCTGCATGCCTCAATCCCTCAACTGGCTGACTTTTCTCAGGCTCTGTTCTCTGAGGAGAAACAGTTGAGCCCCAAAGGCTACCACCCCATGATATTGAACACATTCCGGCATCATAGCAACATGTTTTTGGACGGGATAGAGACCTATCCGATCTTTTGGACAATATTGATCGCTTCGACCAATATCCCTTATTTTATCTCCAAAGGGATCCACTCCTGGGTTTTAACATAGCTTGAGTTGAAACCCTTCAGACTTCTAGCCTACACATCACTAAAGTCACTATCATACAGATCATGTTTTCTGATAGCTTTAGCTTCTGCATTCAGGATAAGAGGGCTACATACCCTTTTATGTTGACCCAAATTCCCTTCAGATCAGATCGGAGGGCTTGGTGGTTCTCATGATACCATTAGATTTTTTAGCCTAAAGTAGGTTACTGTCTGTCGGTAGTCAAACAATCATCCCTTGCATGCTCTATGCTAGAGCCAGGTTGACAATAGCAGCTATGCATGGTCCTGTTCGTGCTCTCAAGGACTCACCTAAGCACACAGAGACATGGCATGGCACGCACAAATGATTCTTCCTTCCATGTGAGCTGGAACACATGATATCACCTTTTAAGCCTTTTCTTCAGAGCTGAAGTGGGTCGTACACTTGGTGAACTCTGACATCTCACCAGATCAGAGTCAACTCACTTAGCTTCCTGCTTCAAAGTTGCAAGCAATCCTTTTGAGCCCAAACACAGGATATCATGCTTCATGACCTTTATTCCTGGCTGAAGTGGGTCGTATGCTTGGTGTACTCTAATGTCTCACAAAATCAGAGTGGCCTAACGTAGATTACTGCTCAGAAGTCTCGAGCCATCTCCATGAGCCTCGCATTTGAATGCAATGTTTCGATCTGAGATATTGTAGAAGCTGTTGGATGGCATGCAAAGTCAATCTTCTTGAGTTATTCCTCAGAAATTTAGCATCGCAGATACAAACTTGGATCTGGTAGAGCTGGTGGCAGCAGCACAGATGGCCACCAGACCCAGCCAGATCAATCAACACAGCCTGTTAGGTTCGCTGAATTCTGAAAATTTTTGTAGGTGAGAAGATTTCAACTTTATCTTCTCAACTATATAAGAGTCCTAGATCAAAGGATCCCAGGCTGTGTTGTTTGTATCATTAGGAGAATGGGTTATATTTCATATGGGGAATCCAACCAGTCATCCCCAGAAGGATACCCAAGGTAGAGGTCAGATGCTCAGCATCCCCTCCTCCTATTACTTATTCTTCTAACGTAATGTAATTGGGGAACGTATTCAATGGAGAAAGCACATTTTAAAATAAATTATGTATCTCTGAGAATACTTACCCAATCACAATACTTAAAAACCCTCCCAACCTCCCAGTCATGTGAGCATCCACATTAATGTTCTTGCTCAGTTAAAAACTGGCGACACCTGGTGGTATCAAGAGGAGGTAATGGGCAAGAGTTAATGCCCTTTGTCTATCTAAAAATAGACATAAGATGTTTTTCATCTTTAGTAGGGCTGGGTTCACGAGGTAGCAGGCTAATATTCCTAATGTAATGTGAATGGATAAATATTCTTGGAGAAACATAATTTACTTAAAAATTTGCCACCATCACTATGATGTCAATATTAACTTTATGATGTCACTATAACTTGGGTGTATCATAGCACCATGAAGTCTGGGAGAAATTGGATACAACATGACATGGTTTGTACTGCTGTCTCTTATGAAATAATGACAAAGTAAAATGCTTATACAATTTTAAAAAATTGCAGTTACACCTCTCCCTCAATAATTCACGCACAGTGGGGTCCAAAAACATCGACCGCGATATAAGTGAGGGCGCAAGTTATCAAGGGACCTATTTAAAAAAATAATAATAAAGGGATCGACGTAGAAGCAATAAGGGGATGGGGTGGGCTGGCAGGTTACAATGTTGAATACTCAGTTTATAATCATGCTGAGATTACCTGTGAATAAGTATCTCTTCATAATGGTGTACTTGGTTTATTTTTTCCTCACAGAGTAACATTAATTTCAAGATAAATTACAGTATGTTGAGGAGATCATTAAAAGCATTATTCCACATGGTTTCCGTTTGCTTAACACATGTACCACTTTAGACATTGTGTACTACATCACTAATTTTTGTGTTGAATTGGATGCATTCTAGTTTAATTGTTTGAACGATAGATGGATAGATCGACAGATTTAATTGCAGTAGAAGTAAAATGAAAAAAAAAATTAAATAGGGTTAATCATTACCAACATGAATTTAATAGGTCTACAAATTTAAAACTGTAAATTAGAACATGATAATACTTGCAATTTGTGACACGCTTGACAAATATCACTTCACATTTTGAAAAAAATCAGTAAACTTTTTTGTGTTACTCAGTGATTTCTCTGCCACCGAGCAAAATCCCTCATATTTCTCAACTGCATGATCTTTGCATAGTCAATATTTTGGGTCTCCAGCCACCGTATAGCAACATTAAAAGATTTGATTGCTTCCTGTGCAGAGGGGGGAAGTGGTGCAACATTAGTGTCTGCATCACTCCCAACACCTGTGGTACTCCAGTTGGAATTGTCTTCATCTGCAAATTTCTTTGTTATAGAATTAATAATTTGTACATCTGACATGTATTCAGCTGCAGGACAGTCATTGTCAGCACAAATCCACTCCTCTATATCATCAAGAGAAACCCCCATCTCAGGACCATGAGTCTGTACAAATTTCTCCCAAACAGCCTCTGCATGAATGACATCAGTTTCACTGAAACCTTCAAAATCACTATCATCATCTCTATCACTGACTTGCTTTATGTCAAAGGCAGCTCCAAGACCCTTAATCCAGCACCCCTCTATGATCTTAGGAGTGATCGCTTTCCATGCCTGACCACCCATGAATACAGTCTTTTTTAAATTCACACTCTTGAGAAAGGTCGTAACACCTTCTCCACTGTCCAACATTGACTGTATTAACAGCTGACAGTAATTCTGTTTAAAAGTGCTGATAATTCCTTGATCCAGTGGCTGGATTATAGATGTTGTATTTTTGGGGAGGTATTCCAGCTGGATCTTTCCATCGCTTGTTACAAGTGAATCAGCAGGGGTGGGTGGGCTGGGCAATTATCCAATAAAAGTAGAGCTTTCTCCTCTAAGCTCCAGGATCGTTGGTGGTTTCTGACAGCTGGGACAAACATCTTGAAAAAACACTCCGTAAATATGGTTGCAGTCATCCAAGCGTTTCCACTGTTTCTGTATACAAATGGAAGGCTGTCCATTCATATGATGGAAACAACAAGGGGACTTGTATTTGCCAATACATAACAGTTTCATCTTGTGTGTGCCAGTTTTGTTCACACAAAACAAAAGTGTTAATCTTCCTTTGTTATGCTTTAAGCCCTCCTTTTTGTGTGGGTCATCTCTGGTAGCAAGAGTTTTGTCTGGCATCATTCTTTAGCAAAGACCAGCCTCATCACAGTTGTAAATTTGGTCTTCTGTATTTCGTTCACAGATGATTATCTCTCTGAGCTGGTTTGGGTAATTACATATGGCTTCCTGATTGGCTGAGTGTATCTCTCCTGCCGAATTTTTTTTAATTCCATATCAGCGCTGGAATCTCCAATGCCATCCACGGCTTGCCCTAAAATGAGAGTCATTCTCCATACTTTTTGTCATTTTCGCTGCTTGGGCCTTCAGAATTGTTCCAGAGATGGGAACACCTTGTTCACATTGCTGTGTGGACCATGTATACACAGCATCATCTAATTCGGTATCATCTGCAGTCCATGCTCATTTTCGTTTGATCCCATCTTCTGAATCAACATCATGTAAGTAATCCCAAAGTTTCTGCTAATCCTTAAGCCAACCTCTAAGTGTTGACTCAGCAATTTTTAGTTTATTGCAAACTTTGGATCTCGCTTCACCATTATGAACTATCTATGATGCAAAGCTTTTCAGTCACTGAGTACGCCTTTCGCTTGATTCCTTTACTCTCCATGGTCACATTTACAAATGATTAGGATACATTACTGATTAGTATATACTTTAATGATGCTAAGTACATAAAAATATGAAACCATTTTCGATTGGTCAGATAAAATGAATTTTGAGAATGGTAGTGACCACAAGAACTTATGCTTGGATTTTGCATGCCTTTGAATTTTTTTATTGTACCTCCCTTGTTTGATTTTATACAAAAGACATATTCAAAGTGATAAAACAACACAGGTCTCTTTTAATCGATTTTTTTAAATGCAACAAACACTTCCCCAAGTTGTAGATCAAAACAAAGCTGGCATGTAATTAGGTTCTCACAGAAGTACTCACTGGTTTCGATGTGATGGTCGATCGACTCTTTTCATGTTTTCATAGAAGAGAATATGTTGCGATCATAATGTTTACATTGAAACAGAATTAAAGGATTAGAATGTGAATTTCACATAGCAAGACATTTAATTGGTGTTTATTTCATTCTCTGTTGCCACCTGTTAGCATTTACCAGAAATTTTCATTGATCGCTATTTCACCAGACTGTTTATTTACAGTGTATTGGCAACTATTTCTCCAGTAAAACCTAACATAATATGTGACATCTTATTAGAACTTGCAAATTTCACTGCTCCGGTGGCCTAGTGGTTAGAGCATCCGCCTCGGATGCGGGAGGTTGTGGGTTCAATCCCCGACCGAGTCATACCAAAGACTTACAAAAATGGTACTAACAGCTGCCTCGCATGGCTTTCAGCATTAAGAGGTTAGTGTTAGGACTGGTCGGCCTGGTGTCAGGATAATGTGACTGGGTGGGACATCATGCCATATATCTGCAGCATGATGCCCCAGTGCTAGACATCACTATAAACTGCCACATTGCAGACATTGTAGTGATATGACTGAAAAATTGTTAAAGCTATGTTAAAAATCCAAATCACAACCACAACAAATCATAAATTTCACAATATGGATTTCTGTCTTTATGGGCATAATCACCATTGTTGATGATAAAATGAGTAATGTATCAAGGTTTAATTTACCAATTCTTATCATGATTTTTTCACGTTCAGTACATTTTAAAATATATTTTCTTTGGATAAAAAAATGGGATCCGCACCGGACACTGCATTATAAGCGAGGTTGCGAGTTATCGAGTGGTGTATACACCTGTGAAGGAAAATGATAAAGTAGTAAAACTTTGAGAAATGACTATTGATTTACAAACTGACATACAAGTTTCAGGTATCAGTATATGTTGGTCACAAGGATAGCATATTATGATATCCATCCCTATATTGGACTGTTTTACCAGTTTTATTTTTTTTCTGCACAGTAACTCCAATTGTTCACCATTTTTAGTTACCAAACTTGCATATGGGGTAAGGGAGAACCCTATTGATTTCCAAGTCAAGTGGTCAAAGGTCATGGTCACTGTGACTGAAAGAAGAAAAATGGTTTCAACACAATAAATAAATAAAAAGGATGGCTTGCACATGATGTAAGGAAGAATCCATATCAGTCTTAGGTCTGAAAGGTCCATGTTTAAGGTCGCTTTGACTGAAAAAACAAAATTTGTTTCTGTACTAAAATTTCAGCTATTGACCAGAGACCTTACCTTCACTAACGTGTGTGGATGACTTGCACATTAGGTAAAAAAACCTACTGATTGGGGGGGTCTAAAAGTCAATGTCACTTTGACTTGGTAAAGATAAATGGTTGATACAAAGTATCTTTTGTTCTATACCATATACTTTGACCAAAGTTTGTGAATGGCTTGTACTATGGAAGAGGCCTGTTCACATTGAGATCAAAATGTCACATGCCAGGGGCTTTATGACTCAAAGAAAAATTGGTTTACAGAACACGTTTCATCTAGAGTAAGTTTCTTGACCAAACTTTGTGGATTGCTTGCAGTTAGGGTCACAACCTGAGAGTTAGAGGTAATGATTGTGATGAGTCTGATGAGAAAATTACTGTTTTCTGTACAGTATGCATAGTTCAAGAACACATACCTTGACCACAGATCAGGGTCATTGAGACTCATTGGTCAATAAACTTACAAATCAGCCA
The DNA here is from genome assembly GCA_016617855.1 of Megalonaias nervosa. Taxonomy (NCBI): domain Eukaryota; kingdom Metazoa; phylum Mollusca; class Bivalvia; order Unionida; family Unionidae; genus Megalonaias; species Megalonaias nervosa. The sequence continues at coordinate 12,520 of JAECUM010007725.1, read as the reverse complement.
TGCCTTACTAGTGCCTACATAGAGGACTATTGCAGTGTTTATGTTACTGTTGTAAAATATTTCTCCTACCAGCTATTACTTTATGGACAATTAGTCACAGGGGGCTTACTCTGATAATTTGCTATAGAATAACCCTTACTTTGGGATAAATATTCCACTAAGAATAGTGCAAGAAAAAGAATACCAAGCTATAAATTATTGATTTTAGCTTTCATGGACCACTAGCTTTGTAAAATATTGATATTATTTATTGATTTGGGCTTTTTTGGACCACTAGCTGTTATAAATGTTATTTAATGATTTTGGCTTTCATGGACCTTTGACTGTATAAAAATATGTTATTTATTGATTTTGGTTTTCATTGACCACTAACTGTAAAATATAAATGTTTATTGATGTTGGCTTTCATGGACTACTAGGTGTATACAAATATAGATGTTATTTAATGGTTTTGGCTCTAATGGCCCGCTAGCTTTGTAAAATATAAATGTTAATTAATGACTTTGGCTTTCATGGACCACAAGCTTTGTAAAATATTAATGTTAATTAATGACTTTGGCTTTCATGGACCACAAGCTGTGTAAAATATAAATGTTATTTAATGACTTTGGCTTTAATGGCCCACAGGCTTTGTAAAATATAAATGTTATTTAATGACTTTGGCTTTCATGGACCACAAGCTTTGTAAAATATTAATGTTAATTAATGACTTTGGCTTCATGGACCACAAGCTGTGTAAAATATAAATGTTATTTAATGACTTTGGCTTTCATGGACCACAAGCTTTGTAAAATACAAAAATGTTATTTAATGACATTGTCTTTAATGGCCCACAGGCCTTGCAAAATATAAATGTTATTTAATGACTTTGGTTTTCATGGACCACAAGCTGTGTAAAATATGAGTATTAAAAGAGGTTAAATGCTGTAACTTTTCAGTCTATCATCCATAAAGTGTTATGACATCTCCTCCATTCTCATATTATAACCCTTTTTCCAGTATATCATCCTTAAAGTGTTATGACATCTCCATTCTCATATTATAACCATTTATCCCGTCTTCTTATATTATAACCCTTTATCCAGTCTATCATCCTTAAAGTTTTGGGACATCTCAACCATTATCAGATTATAACCAGTCTATCAGTCTTAAGGTGTTGGGACATCTCAACCATTCTCAGATTATAACCAGTCTATCATTCTTAAAGTGTTGGGACATCTCAACCATTCTCAGATTATAACCCTTTTTCCAGTCCATCATCCTTGAAGTGTTGGGACATCTCTACCCTTCTCAAATTATAGGGTACCATTGCACATCCATGCAGTAAAGATTTCTGTTATAGGTCCACATGGCTACTGTGCAACAAACAGACTTAATAATACGATTAGAAAAAAGAAAGCGAGAAAAAAGAAAGCAAGTGAACACGAGAAAGAATTAGGAAAGTATAATTTGAGTGAGCTACTGGAACTCAGGAATGCTGTAAAATAGAATATTGGGACTACATGTAACAATGAAGTATCTTGACAGTGATAAAACTTTCTTTTATTAATTGGTTGAAATTAGACGTTTGCTCAGACATCAGGTTTTTATTGACAATTACGTTTACCTGTGCCATGCATATCAGACTGAAGCAGATGTAATTTACATGATGTAGTGTGTAGATTAACTTATGTTAACTGTCCATTTGACCTTTCATTGGAATATTTATTAGAGCCTGGTCCAACTAATAATCAGGTATAGCAGTATGTATGTACTGTGCATGTAAGATAATTCATCCATTCTGTGCAAGAAGTACCTATATCTCAACTGGACTGGACCCATTATAGATGTTCCATGGAAAGGTTAAACTGGTGGATCATTCAGCTGGACTAGGCCCATTATGGATGCTCCAAGGAAAGGTCAAACTGATATATCATTCAGTTGGACTAGGCCCATTATGGATGCTCCATGGAAAGGTCAAACTGATCGATCATTCAACCCATTATGGATGTTCCATGGAAAGGTCAAACTGATATATCATTTAATTGGACTTGACCCATTACGGATGTTCCTTGGAAACGTCAAACTGATATATCATTCATTTGGACTAGGCCTATTATGGATGTTCCATGGAAACGTCAAACTGATATATCATTCAACTGGACAAGGCCCATTTTGGGTGTTCCATGGAAAGGTCAAACTGATGGGCCATTCTGGTCAACCTGTATCTTCATATCTGTCTGTATGTAAATAAGGGGCTAATACAAAATAATGCTAGCAAAGAATGACATAGAAATTGTTTCCTTTTTCTCCCTTTCAAAATGTATTCTTTATTTGACTAATCATTATCTTAAAACTTACAAAAAATTAAGAAAAATCATTATAAAAATCACTTGCATACAACTACAGATGTTGCCTCATTGACACCAGCATGTTTTTATTAATTGTTTGTTATATTTTTGTTATTTTATATGTTCATAATTTTTTAAATATGATTATTAAACTAATTTAAGTTTTGAACATTATCTGTACTGAACACTATCTTTTTGCAGAACACATACAAGATACACACACCTGAAAAAGAACCCTCAATTTAAGGTAAGTGTTTGTATTTTACTGAATCACTAAAATGTGTAATGGGAACAATATTCGTTCATACCCCAAACTTCGTGAAGTTATAGGTACACAGGATTCAGTTTGTTCATCCATTCATCGAGTTTCTTTCTGTCCCCACCTTTTGGGCAGCAGACATAGAGTTTTGTTGCTTCTGACAATGACTGTATATCACTTGCGTATTTACTGTTATCCAGTTGCTTTAGCAATTTCATATTTACATGTTATCCATATGCTATCCATGCTATATGTTATCCATATGCTTTAGTAGGGGATATTGGTATACCCTTTGTCTGTTACAACATGTCATAAACCACTAAGTAGAAATTCACAGCAGTTTGTAGTTATGTTGCCCTTGTGGTAACCATCTGTAAATGGGTTGTCATCCTTCAATCCCACCCCTGGAGTCTCAGGAAGGGTTGAAAGTTCTGATTACAAATATTGCAGTTACAATGACATTTTCAGATATGAAGTTATAGCCAAAACACTCATCGTATATATGTCAGCAGACCTGCCACACTTATTTTGATTTGCTTGGGATGCAAAACTCAGATTTTCTGATTATTTGTTTTTACTGCAAATCCCGATTTTTAAAAATGCCCTTAAAAAACCCATTTAATTCATAAAGGCTGTGCCTTCTTTAAAGAGAGTAAAAATGATGCAGAAATTCTGCAAGGAATACACTACCATTATACCATGAAAATCTATCATTTTTCCATTTTCATATTTTATGCTGATATTTAGTGTGTTAATTGACACTAAATATTTGCATAAAAGATGAAATGGAAAAATGATGGATTTTCACAGTATGACTGTAGCATACTTTTTTCACATTAAGTAAATAGCATAAGACAGTGGAGATGCCAGTTCCTTTGTAAAGTTGTTGTAAATACATGATAACAAACAATATTCTGGTTTTTTCACCAAATCCTGACTTTTGTTCCACTCTTGTCAGGTCTGTATCAGATTTTGTGTTATGAATATGGGATTGAATGAGCTTTAAAAAGAGTGGAAATTTGCAGTGGCTGCACTGCAAGTAACTTTGGATGACATTACACAATTCTTATTGATATTTCTATAAAATAGTCATAGTTGGTATTAATTAAATCATTGATAGCTATGTTTGCTTTTAATTTATGAGACGTGCAATAGCTAATCCTTTTGCTTTCTGTATTATATATGATACTCAGTGTTACGACTCTATGATCTTAAACTAAGAAAAAGGAAAGAGCAAAAACCAACAAGGTTTGCAAAATTCAACAAAGATTTCTTTTCCTAGAATGCAAAGTGAACATTTAAAAAGAACTTGCAGTATTGTGAATTAAATCCCGAATAGTCCTAAAAATTCTATCATAAGTCCAAATGTGTAAAGTTCCAATTGTATTCCAGTGGTGTTCCAAACAAATTCCAATATTGAGTGTGTTGATGTGCTTGTAGTCTTGAATGTGCTAATGTGCCAGTGGCCTGGATGTTGCAATGTATCACAATAATATAATCCAAAATGCCTTTGACTGAATTTACTATATTACAAAACTAGTAATTTAGTCCAAGAAGTATCAGTGAGCACTGTGTAATTCAGTTGAATAATTTAATAAATAAATCCCCCCAGATTAAAAGCTAGACACAACAGTAAGACTGATTCTGCTTCAGATGTTAATGCAGAAATGAGTAATTTTTCAAGAAAATTACATTGATATAGAAAGCTAAGATACAATAATAGAGCCAGCTGTAGGTCAGTCTTCTCTCTGAAACATTCAAAGTTGTCAACAAGTTTAGGAATTTCCAAGTGAAAAAATAATATCTTACATTCAGATAGAAGTGAACTTGTTTACCTCCATTAATAATGACCTGAATATTTCATCTATAATCATCGAGAAATATTAGCTATGTATTATGTTGTTTACAAAATAAATGTCACTGGTCATGTTAACCATTAACTTGATTTTGGACTAAGGTCAATTACAAAATACAGGTAAACATAATATAACACATAAACATTGAGAAAAGACAACATACTGTACAAATTAAATATACAGTGTGACCCCGCTATAACACGGTAGTTGGGAGCCATAGAAACCGACCATGTTATAGACTGAACTGTGTTATAAACAACCAGGTCAGTTAGCTGAAGAAAATGATGCATGTACCCGAAAAAATGTGCGAGGGGGTGGGGTGTAGGTAATAAATGCGGGCGCAAAAATATGTGCTTCATTGGCACAGTTATCATCTTAAATTGATGCATGCATATTAAATGAGAAATACACATGTAGTGAAAACAGAGAAGGCATATATAATATTTTACTTTATTTAGAGAACCACGAAATGGTACATATACGTATATACTATTTATACATACATGTCTAATGTATAGCAAATTAATAAAGTATCAACACCGTGAACTCACCCACGAATCACATCACATACATTGAATCCACAATACAAGTAATACCATCGAAGATATGTACACAGATTTAAAATATTCAGTAATTTTGCCACAGGTCATATAGGTCTGAATTCAGGAGAAAAAAATAGCACAATCACGTAACGAATGATGAAGCACATTTACTTTTCAGTACGTCCCAAGTCAGTAAAAGTTTGCGTTTTAAGCGCCCTCGGTACAGTTCGTAAGCATAACTTTTTCCTGTGAAAAGGAAACTTTCACAGCACAGTAAAAGTGTTCCAGTCACGTCGGAAGATGAAACAATTATCAGATTCCATTTCTTTTATTTAAGTTCGGTACTGACTTCCTTTGAAGAAAGGTTCTTTGTTTTTATTGAAGATTGTAGTCGGCTTTCTTTGATGAAGGGTGCATGCATTATTGAAGTCACCACTAAAGGACAGCTTTGGAGAACCAAACAAATGTCCATTTCTTATTGTGGCGGCAACATCAAAAAATTGTATTGCATGATTGAGACTGATTTTTTTCCCCATTTGCTTAGTACGTTTTCATAAGAATCAGTGCTTCAAAGGTAATGTTTTCTTTGAAATTTCAGCTACTACTTTATCTGGGTAAATTTTTTTAAAAATGAATTGGCCGTCGTATGGTCAGTTGTAGTTACTGTTCCTCTCTGCCTATTGAATAGACAGATGAGAGCTTGTTGTTTTTAATTTCTATATTTTTTTTACATTGTGGTAGTGCAATGATGCTGCCTTCCACGCATGCATCATAAATTTAAAGAAATGGTCACTCAATGATAGAGACCGAGGTGTTCTGGTCTGATGACAGGGATTACTACAGAAAATGGGAATGTTCTGAAGGATTTAATTCTGAGTGAAAAGAAGAGGAATTTTTCTTACCATCCACATACAAATGTCAGTCTGCGTAAAATATATTAATTACTAGCGAGCGGCCAAAAATCCGACGAAAGATAGGTTATGAACTTAATGCCTTGTCCGGTTGATCTCCGCTACTAGAAATGTAAATTTGAAAAAAGCGGATATCTCAAAACATACAGTACTCATTCTAGATGTCAACATAAGCGGATTATGATATAACAATGCACTGTTAAGATGGTTTGTCAATATGGACAAAGAATTTGTTTATGTAACAATATATAAATTTCAGTGCATTTTATATCAACTTTGTGGCTTCCTTTCATGGGGTCTATGATTTTCTCCAATCGAAACCAATGGTTGTATATACAAGTTTAAACAGCCAATAATGCCACCAATAAAAATAATCGCCAGATGGCATATTTTGCCACCAATAAGGAGAAAACATCGCAATTTGCAACACTGGCGAAGCCCTGCACGATTCCTGAATAAACTTTTTACATGTTATTTTTCGTTCTTTTAAGAAGAAAACTATTTTTTCGTGTATGAGAAAAATGCATATAAAATTTCAGGAGCCACGCCACGATCATTTTGTATCATTCATACGCGATTTCTTCCCTAAAATGATAAACTTTTTATATTTTTTTCGTACTTTTAAGAAAGATTTTTTTTTTTCGTGTACAAGAAAAATACATGTATATGAAATTTTGGGAGCCACACCACAACCATGTTATATCCGAATTCGTGTTATAACGGAGCGCTCTATAGCAGGGTCACATGGTATGTAACATCATTATTAATACGAAAGTTTTCTTTTCAGGTATGGTTGGGATTTTGGCCATATGTAACACTTGAAGCAACTGCAGGTAAAAAATATTAGAGGCAAACCACAGCAGAACAGGATGCCTTTTATTTAATTTACACCTACCCACCAGAGCATGTGACAGAAAAGTTGTAAGATTGTTTTATCATGTCCATTAGCTATTTAGTTGGAATGATTGTATTTTTCCTAGAATATTAAGTACTCAATAATTGCATCACATGTCAAGTGATTGTGTATGCGCCACTTAATTTGAAAGCTGTTGCATAAATTTTCAATGTAAATTGACTTAAAATTGTTACTGCAGAGAAAGAGATGATACAGGCAGGGGCATTGGAGGACCTCTACTGTGCAGTATGTGCAGACCTGCCAGCCCTTACTGAAATAACCTTTGAGCTGCAAAACAGTATGAAAATATGATTGTTTGGATCAGATCTGGTAATTGACATACCCAGGTTTGATCTGGATCTAATTTTCTTTTTAAGATTCAGTTTTCTTATTAAGATTCATGTCAGGGAACCAGACTAACTTTACAGGAATACTTCAGCTGCTTTAATCCTCATATTTTTAATGCAAAACACCTGTATGATCAGGCTTTTGGTTATAGTATTTCTCAAACTGACATCCAACAAACCAAAACATGTAAAAGGTGCAAGGGACTTTCAACCTCTTAACAAGTTCAAACAGTCAACACAGAAGTCAAAAAAAAGGAATATTCAGATTTTTAGGGAAAAAGGCAGGAAATTCAACAGTTACATTTATTGGATATCATGTTTTGTTGATTTAAACATCTCATGGCAGAAGAGATGATTATCATCACCACTTGAAATTGAGATTAAAAAACAATTTCTTTAAATTTTGTGGAAGAAGCATTTGAGCTTCATAGGGTTTAGAACTGCAGAAAATGAGACTGTATTGGAATTCATTAAGGTCGAAGTGTACTTTACAAACTTTTCGGTTGAATATAATGTTTGCCTTCTCTGCATCAGAACACACATCTGAACTTTCTCATTAGATATTTACTAAGTTGACAATAGCAGTACAGGACATTTTATTGCACCTTGCTGAAAAATAGTTGAACATATGGAGAAACATCCATAGCCCTGCCTAGATATTGTTTGGGTTGGCAGGTCTTTTCTGAATCTGTATTTTGAATAATTTATTGATTTGTCTAGAACAGTCCATGAGAAAATTAACTACTATTCTGTGAGCTATATTATTTCAGTCTATTATAGTGACCCATATTTTACATATCGGCATGTAATTAAACTAAGTAATATCCATCTTACAAGTGTTGTTGGCCTGGAGGGATTTCATTCCTAAAAGCCTATGGTATTGTGTCTACTGCCTGTTGCTAATAATGGTTGTGTTTCTGATAATAAGACACTTGATGTATTTGGCACATCTGGCCTTTTGAACATTAAAAGGTCAGGCAAGTTATGCAAAGGGACATAACATCAATTCTCATCCTGAGATAAACAATTGGTCAGATTTGTTACTTCCCTTGAGATATTTCAACAGCTTCTGTGTAGGTTCTTCAAAACATTACTGAATCATTTCATTTGGAAATGCTCATTAAAGGTAATTTCTTCAATATTTTTGGAAAATATTTTCTGAATTTTGTAGATCATTTCTCAGGTAAGGTACAGAAATGACAAAATACTTAAATATTATAACTAAGATTGCTGTATTTGCTGTATAAGGAACATGATTTTCCATACCTTATCAGTTATGTTCACCCCTTTAACCTATTTAATGTAATATTTCCTGAACCCTCCATACATCCTGTTTAATGTCATATTTCCTGAATGATCAAAGTCATATGTATTCTCAGTTATTTTATTTTGTTTCTAATACTAAATATATGGTGCATAAAATATTAGGAGACTACCATAATGAGTCATTAATATGACTACAATAAATTGCGATTTTGGGTCATTAATATGACTACCATAAATTGGGATTTTGGTCATTAATATGACTACTGTAAATTGGGATTTTGGGTCATTAGTATGACTACCATAAATTGGGATTTGGGTTATTAATATGACTGCCATAAATTGTGATTTTGGATCATTAATATGACTACAATAAATTGGGATGTTAGGACATTAATATGACCACCATAAATTGGAATTTGGAGACATTAATATGATTTCCATAACTTGGGATTTTGGGACATTAACATAACCACCATAAATTCGGATTTTGGGACATTAATATGATTTAATTTATTTAAAGAAAGTTTTCCTGGTGAGTAATTAAATTCTGAAACTTAATAAAACAGGTGCTTGTAACAGGAAAATCACCAAAACTGTACTATTTATTATAGTTTTTCAAGTCAATATATTACATTTAGCCGTGTTAGAAGTAGGCTTCATCTGATTTGTAGGTGGTTATCTGCTTCAGCATAAGAGTTACCCTTGTCTTTCTATCTTTCTGTCCCTCATAACTTGGTAAGATTTTGAGTTTGTCAGTTTTGGGACACTGTTATGAGGAATCAGTGTTCCGTGAAAACATTTTAGTTTATCTTGGGTAATTCAACATCATAAAATGTTATATCCTGAGAGATTCAGAATTTCATGTTTTAAATATTTGTGATCAAATTGGTGTCTAATTCTGGCCACATTTGAAGTTTTGTAATGGCGTTAGTGAATTGTTGATATGATTATTATTATTATGCCCCCACTAATTACAGAGGAGAGATCTTGAGTTGGACGAGTACATCCATGCCAAGAAACTTGTTTGCATAATTTCCCACAAATCACTTAGCTTAGACAAATCTTACCTGGTTTGCTTATTTTATGCATATGTGGATAACCTGATTACATCTAGACAAATGTTATCTGGTTAGCATATTTTATGCATATGTGGATGACCTGATTACATCTAGACAAATGTTATCTGGTTAGCATATTTTATGCATATGTGGATGACCTGATTACATCTAGACAAATTTTATCTGGTTAGCATATTTTATGCATGCATAGATGACCTGATTACATTTGGAGGCCATCACAGCAATGTTTCATTTTTTTCACACAGTTCTGACAAAAATTTTTAACACAGTTAAGCAAAAACCATTTGAGGTAGACAAATGTCTTTTATGGGCATAATTGTTTTCATATGTAGATGACCTTGTTAGATTTTCAATCCATTACAAGAAGTCATTTAAAGTTTTGTAAACATTTTTGTGCCCAAACCTTGTTAGTGTGATTAGGCAAAAAGGCATTTGAGGTAGGCATATGAAATTTGGCATGAATGTCCATATACATATTCAAATGACTTTCTGGGGATTTTGATGCCATAGTAGCATTATTTAAAAGGTTTTCTAAATTTGTAAACATTTTGCATCATAGACTTTTTGATTTGCAGTGGGAGCATACATTTTTACAAACACACAAAAATTATTATTATTATTATTATTATTATTATTATTATTATTGGAAGTCTCATATACCACACAGTATAAAGAATAGCTTATTCAACTTTACACATTTAAGTTGTCTATAGTCACATTGAAAAGTGTCAAAAAATGGTGCTTCTAGAAATATGGTCACAATATGTATATAATCACTAATAGAAGGAATCTGCAAATTAAATAATTATGATAACAGGCTAAATCTTGATTTCATAGCAAACTAAAAGGAGACTGCTCACAATTTTATAATGACTGAAGACATATGAGTTCTAAAAATTTAAAGACCATTGTTAACATCGGACAAACTTTTTACCGTTGAAATTTTTAAAAGAAAAGGGAAATACAGAATTGCATACTTTTGGTTGACACATACTTACAATTCTTGAGATTTCTTCGTAGCCAGCTATTTTGGTACAGGCATGCATCTTAGTTACCATAGATTGGAATGGTAAGGTTTTGCTAAATTACTATACTTTCAGGGGGCCCCAAGTGGTCTAAAGCGCTCACCATTACGGATCACTGCCATCTCACCTGTCTGCTTGGGTTCGAGTCTCAGGCTCGGCCAGTGTGGGTATGTGAGAAAGCTTGCCGGTAGCTTCTCGTGGGTCGGTGGTTCTTTCTGAGGTTTTCCCGGGTTCTTCCTCCACCATTAATACTGGCCACCATGTATAGCTCATCTTGTGCTGAAAATGGCGTTAAACCCTATAGCAGCAACAACAACAACAACTATACTTTCATGGCAAGACAAGTAAAATGTGTACATTCTACAAACAATCTTTCCAATAGGAAAATATTTAAAATTATGAAAATTATGTGCTGCACAGCTCTTAAGACAAATTTTTTTGTTGGTGCCCACTATAAAAATCTGACCAGTGATCTCCCCTTCCCCTGCCCTGCTTTGTCATCTAGTAGTACCTGTTCATTGACATCAATGAAATAAAAATGGTTTTAGGTTCTGGCCTACAGTTGTGTGAAATTTACTTGTGTAGGCTTCTAAAGAAAAATTATGGCAGTTTATTTCTGGTAATAATTTTAGCCACTCAGTGACCTTCTTTTAAATAATGTAATATGTAATGATAGAATATACCACCACACATAAGCTGGTTTCTTAGATCAAATTATAATCAGTTGCCTGTGACTTTTTAGCTGTTTTTCCCTTACAGATTGCACAGTCTGTTACTGATAATAATCAGAGCAATGTATATTGTAATTGTTATTACAAATGTCATACAGTCAGGCAGATATTTTCTTCAAATGATGGGCATTGTTTGGTTTGCTTTGAACAATGTGGACCTAAATTAATAACATAAAACTTGGACTTCATGGGTGAAGAGATCATTTCTGCAGAAGTGTTTTGTGTACAGTTCATTAAACTAACTTGTAACAGTGATTTACTTCTTGCTAACCATAGAAATATCAAAATTACCCATTAGTATTGCTTGACAAGACTTGGTGTGTATATATATATATATATATATATATATATATATATATATATATATATATATATATATATAACAAGAATCATACTGTATTTTAATATATTAGACTTTGCCAAACCTAATAATTTTTCATACTGCTTTTTTAAATGCTATAATTTATGGATAAGTATTGCCGTTTCTTATTAACAAATTTAGTGATTTAGATTAGTTGAGTTGAAAACCATCCAACTTCAGCAAGGAAAAACAAATTTATAAAAATTGCTACCAATTATACTTGCTAATGAATCTGGGTCCAACTGAAAACTGCACAGAGCAAGATCTGCCATTGCATAATGCACTGCAGTTTGTTATGAGTAATCTGTAGAAGTAACATTGACCCTGATGTGCCAGAGCATTATTCAATGGCAGATCAGGGTCTATGTTGTATATAGTTGGACTTGACTTGTAAACAAGTGCAATATGGTTGTTGTTGTTGTTGTGGGGCTTAACGCCATTTTTCAGCACACGATAGGCTATACATGGCAGCCAGTATTAATGGTGGAGGAAGAAACCAGGAAATCCGCGGAAAGAACCACCGACCCATGAGAAGCTGCTGGCAAGCTTTCTCACATATCCACATTCACCGAATCTTAGACTCGAACCCACGCAGACAGAGGTGAGATGGCAGTGATCCATAAAGGAGAGCACTTTAGACCACTTGGCCACTCGGGGCCCCTGCAATATGGTAAAATGTGTATAATTTTGTTCTAAGCTAATTGAAGATATATGTCATATTGTGGTACTTTCATTTTTTGGGGGAATTTGTCAAATATGAAAATAACTTGTTTTATACAGTACTGTAAAATTTATGCAATATTAGAAAAGAAAAGAAAATACATAAATTGTTTTCTTAGTTATTCTTCTCAGATGTAGCCATCTTAAATGTTACTGAAAACCGGTGGGTGGGTGGGTGGGTGGGTGTGTGTGTGTGTG
>JAECUM010007723.1:0-19072 GCA_016617855.1 Megalonaias nervosa | reverse complement strand
TGTGTGTTTTATGCTTGCTCGTTCGTTGGTGAGGATAGTATAGTGTGTTTTATGCTTGCTCGTTCGTTGGTGAGGATAGTATATCATATGTGAAGTGAGTGCAAGGTATGTTTTCCTTCACGTCCGTGCTTGAAGTATATAAAAGCATAGCGTTCGTCAGTCGCGCCATTCTACACAGAATAAAAAATGACTGGCAGCATAGAATTATTTAACAAGTTAACAGATAGTTGGTGGTGGATCATGGATGGAGCCTACGTGCTGGACAGACTTGACAAAGAATGGAAGTTCCCAGGTAGCCTAGACTTGGTGAACAGTTTGAAAGCAGCAAGTTATCATTTGCAAATGATAACAATAGAAGAAGCGGATAAGTTGAGAGGAATCACCAATCCTAAATACTTCAGAGTGGGAACCTTAAAGCAGGTTCTGGATACTGTGATCCAAGTGAAATGTTTTTTGGAAGACATCTTCCATTTAATGGAGTGGCCTTTTGTCAAAAGAGGCTTAGATAATATCAAGAAAGGCGAAGACCTGATGAGAAAAATACTGGAAGAAGAAGTGCAAAAGATCAAGGAAATGTGGAAGAAAGAAAGAAAGGACAAAGAAAACCAAAAAAAGAAAGAAGAGTTTGAGAAATTGAACAACAATTGGATGAAAGTGCAAGAGAAATTCAGAGCTCTAGGACATCCTGACTGGATGCCCGAAGAAGAAAAGAAAAAGAAGAAAGGAATTTTTGCCAAAGTGAGAACATGGTGGAAGAAGTGGAGACAATAGAAGAAGAAGACAAAGGCCCTTTTCAGGGCCACTTCCAATGCCTCGAAAAGATCTTAATTTTCATTTTATCTCCACCCTAAACGAATATATATATATATAAAACCCTTCCTCTACTAAAAAAACACGAACGCTCTTGATTCGTGTTTGTCTATAGCCCTCTCTCAGGTAGCCTGACGTCACAGTACTTCTTTGCTACATTGTTACCAGTATGACGTCATGCCACCTGGCGCTTATCGCTCTACAAACCCACAGTCTCCTAGTAGCTGCTCTACCAAATTTCCATTGACGCTATACAGGCCCAGGGTGTTCTAGTCCCTCTACCCCATTTTTTCCATTGACGCTATACTGGCCCAGGGTGAGATTTTATTTCTTGAGGCTATACTGGCCCAGGGTGAGATTTTATTTCTTGAGGCTATACTGGCCCAGGGTGTTGACCTACTTTCTTGAGGCTATACTGGCCCAGGGTGTTGACCTACTTTCTTGAGGCTATACTGGCCCAGGGGGGGTCTGTAATGCTAATTCCCATTGAGGCTACGGTAACCCACTATACTACTGATTATATTCTATATATTTTTGTGGGCTTAGCATTAATCTCGGTTTATTCATTTTCTTTTTCGTGGTCTTATCGTTGTATAAATGCGAACTCGTTTTTCTATACTGTTATTTTATCCTGAATGATACAGAAACCAATATCTTTGAGGAAATGAAAATAAGAAACTTAGAAAAGTGGAAGAAAGAATAACAGTGAATTGCAAGTCCATACAAGGGAGACATGCAGTTGATTATCATCCTGTTCTTATGCACCTGTCTGAAATGTCTGTTCAAATCTACAGATACTTGTGTACTGACATACAAATGTAAATTTCATTACGTGAACAGGCTTTGCACACCTACATAAATCTGCGTGGCGGTTAAATTTGCACCAATTCCCGGGGTAGAGCAAAAACAACTTGGTCCATGTGTACATTTGCACTTTAGATGAGTGTCAGTATTTATAGTCATTTGGAAATATTTGCATAGGTATATTTTATACAATTTCTGTAAAACATTGGCCAGGGAATTATATACTGATATTTTCTTTGAAATTTTAGTTAAGTTTAGATGATGTCTAGTTGTACATATCTACACGGTTCTGTTAATATTACTTTAATTGTATAACAAATATTTAATTATGGCTGTATGTCTGTGCCTGAAATTCTTTTGTCGTTGAAAAGTAAAGTCCTAGCCGTTGCAGCTGGATCACGAATGATACGGCCATATTTAAGCTGTGAACTTTATTTACGGCAATATTTAACTATAAACTTAAAGTTATATTTAAGTTGTGAACTTTATTTACGGCCATATTTAAGCTATAAACGTAAGGTTATATTTCATTTGTGAACTTTATTGATTTGAAAGCGGTGTTACTCTCACAAGTTAAACTAAGCACCTTGGATGGCTTTGAATTGACATACAGTGGACTTTGTGATGGAGAGACACGAAACCCTGAGAAAAATACCGAACTTAGATGGAGCAGAATTGACAAACAATTGACTTTTATGGTGGAGAGACACGAAGACCCTGAGAAAAACACCGAACTTGGATGGAAGGTCACCTTATCTTCGAGCAGGCTGGAGCCAGTGAAAGAACCAGAGACAGCAGAGGTGTGAAACAAATGTGTTCCTACTGTACTATCAATGCATTTTAATATCAAAAGTAATTGTGTTATGTTGTTCAAGAAGAAGTATTCCATTCATGAAACTTTGCTATAAAACCCTTATCGAAATACATGTAAGTATTGTATTTCCTGCCATGTTTTCTTATGTTGTCCATCTTCTCTCTCTCTCATCATTAGCGAACATTTGTATGGAAGTAGATACGATATGAAGAGAGAGAGAGAGAGAGAGAGAGAGAGAGAGACAGAGAGACAGACAGACAGACAGACAGAGGGTGGAGGAGAGAGACAGAGAGAGAAGAGGGAGTTTAGAGAGGGAGGGAGATAGGACATAAAAATAAATTTTATCTATTTTTATATACCCAGACCTTTTGTTGAGTCTTATTTTATACATCCAGACTTTCTGTTTGTTTGTTTTTTTTCTGTCTTTCGTTTTGAAGCAAATCTTTCCTACGTTAGGATTCAATAATAGTCGTTTATATTCGGGTCAAGTTGAAAATTTTGTGGGAAACATGTCGACGGTATATGGGTTGTAAGTTCCAATAAAATGCGTTGTATAAGAAAATTGTTGTTTTCTACGAGTGCATTCAATATCGCTATTCTCACATTTATGTCTGTTATCCATTTACTGCAATATAGTTATTGCACTCCAGTTTTAGTCGCCATTATTTATTTATTTATTTATTTATTTATTCATACAATAGTGCAATCTGTATGAAACATGTATTATCTTTATATATATCAATATTGTGTAGATGATCTTATTAGTAATTGAGAGTAGACATCTACTTACTACTAACTTTTTTCTTCTTGTAAACAACCTATTACATATTAAATGCTTGTCTATATTTTCATTTACATATTAAGGCTAGTATTACTTGTAGGTATCACTCATGGGAATTCCTGGTGTATCTGCTGTTAGCTAGCTTCTTTACTCAAGTTTTTGGTAATAGACCTGATATTGTTGACATGTACAATGTTCTTGAAATAAACTTTTGACCCTCATCTTAGTCCTCATATTGTGACTTAGGTTTCTATGTAATGGGAAAGTAAACATACATTCTTCTTTCCTTTCTTAACATCTGAAGAGGAATCAGTCTTTAAGGTGTGTTTAATTGCGAGGATTTAAGAATAAAGTACATGTAACACTATTCTCATATACAGTGGAGACATGAAGATGTCTTCGTCGTGTGTATGTGTTGTAGTCTGATATCGAACTCTTGACTACGAAGGTACTAACCAAGCGGTTTAACCACCGCACTGTATCCCTTGAAATTACGGGAAAGAAGCATTTGAAATACAAAATTATCAAGCCAATAATTTTGTAAAAATGCTATAACTGTAATTATGCAGACGTGTATTTTCGTAATGAAGTAACTCTATTGTGCGATTTTACATTTTACGTAATATTTGAGCATTCATTCAAATTCATAGTGGTTAATTTTTTATAACTCAAGTCTGTATTTAAAATGAGGAACAAGCATGCAGTAAAAGTGTCAAAGCTATCACACACTGGCCTTACGTTATAGAGGAAAAGGGTCTTGAAAACAAGCCACAATTCTACAAGAAAAAGCAACTGACAAAATAAAAGAAAAAAGCTTCAACATAATAAGTAATGAATGAAACTAACATTTTTTCTCTATATGTTGCCTTGCCCGAATTTTAACCATATATATAATCTTTTAATCCATCTGATGTGATCACAACATTTTTATTGTTAAACAGTAAACTCTCACTCTGTCCTGTGAACCCTGTGACAATTCTTAACAGTAAACCTGAACTTTGACCTCTGAACTCGGTTATAGTGTTTAACATTTGTTACGTGTATGTAATTAAATTGCTTGTGTGTTAGTTTTAAAATTATTTTTTATTTTATTTTTGTCATTACATTTTATTGTAATGATAATTTTCATTGGATTTGAATCTCTTTTTCGGAAAATTAACTTGAGCCGATTAGATTATACAGTTACTTCAGCATTATTTTTAGTTCACCCTGGTTCATAGATCTTGTAAACATCGGGTGAATACGATTGACTATTACCAAAGTCATTTTTGGCCCACGTGTTAGCTGAGTTGTAAACAGCCGCTCTTTTTTAATTTATTTTCAGTGTAGGAATTAGATTCTTACATAGGGCCATTCTAACTGCGTGATAGCATTTTTTTATTGCGCTGTTCAGTATTAAGAGATCACGTGACCCATCACGCGGGACTGAAATGACGTTTTAATTCGGTTTAATACTGATATCTCAATAAAATTTCGGCAGTCGTATACCTACACCTCAGAGCTCAAGGTGTTTCTTCTATTGTTGATGTCAGATTGTTTGAAATTCATCTATTTTTTGGATTTAATCATTCATATTCTCTAGAAAATAAAACAGGTGCTTCATATTTATAAAAAGTTCTGGGACAAAAACATTCAGTGGAAATTTATTCTGGAATTCTAAACGGAAACATTATAAACTGTGATTCACCGAGGATTTGTTGCCATAAGTACAACGACTTCATCTGACGTCATCCCTCCATATTGGAATTTTGATCGAGATTTTAACCTGGATGCAATTAGAACTGTTTAGTGATAGGACTTATATTTTTCAATCCTAGGATTACATTTTGGATTATATTCACAAACCGTGTCCTATTTCCAATGTTTACATTGTTTTCTAGAGAAATAAATTATTTTTTTAAAATTTACAAAGCTTGTTGACTTCACTCTTTACTGTTGTTACATTTGTACGAGCCTACACGTAACACAGTAAACCGTGATACTGACCTCTGAAATCTATGAATGTATTAAATGCGCACCCAAATCACAACTGCATCATAATCTATGGAGCTCATAAACTTACATAAACTTGCATATTACATGTGTATGTAGACCAGAAAATATAGGTCACGCCTATGCCATAAAAAATAAAAATCTAAAGTGGGCCTGAGATTGGTCATCAGCCTGACATTTTCCTAATGGCCGATTACAAGAATAATTGTTCCTTGGTTTGTCTATTTGTTTTATCTTCAGCCATATTTTATAGCACATTTGGATAGTTTGTCTAATAGTGAAGGTTTCTATGCATTTATGCTTTATGCCCAATAGTGAAGGTCTCTATGCCTTTACGCTTTCTGTCTAATAGTGAAGGCTTCTATGCCTTTACTCTTTGTGTCTAATAGTCAAGGTTTCTATGCATGTATGCTTTCTGCACAATAGTGAAGGTTTCTATGCCTTTACTCTTTCTGTCTGATAGTTAAGGTCTCTATGCCTTTACGCATTTTGTCTTATACGGAAGGTCTCTATGCCTTTACTATTTCTGTCTAATATTGAAGGTCTGTATGACTTTAGTCTTTCTGTCAATAGTGAAGGTCTCTATGCCTTTATGCTTTCAGCCCAATAGTGAAGATCTCTATGCCTTTATGCTTTCTATCCACTAGTGAAGGTCTCTATGATTTACGCTTTCTGTCTAATACTGAAGGTCTCTATGCCTTTACGATTTCTGTCCAATCGTGAATGTCTCTATGCCCTTACGCGTTCTGTATAATAGTGAAGGTCTCTATCCCTTTACTCTCTCTGTCTAATAGTGAAGGTCTCTATGCCTTTACGCTTTCTGTCCAATAATGAAGGTCTCTATGCCTTTATGCTTTTTGTCTAATAGCGAAGGTCTCCATGCCTTTACTCTTTCTCTCTAATAGTGAAGGTCTCTATGCCTTAACGCTTTCTGTCTTATAGTGAAGGACTCTATGCCTTTACTCTTTCTGTCTAATAGTGAAGGTCCCTATGCCTTAATGCTTTCTGTCCAATAGTGAAGGTCTCTATACCTTTACGATTTCTGTCCAATCGTGAAGGTCTCTATGTTCTTACGCTTTCTGTATAATAGTGAAGGTTTCTATCCCTGTACTCTTTCTTTCTAATAGTGAAGGTCTTTATATCCCTTTACGCTTTCAGTCTAATAGTGAAGATCTCTATGCCTTCACGCTTTCTGTCTTATAGTGAAGGACTCTATGCTTTTACTCTTTCTGTCTAATAGTGAAGGTCCCTATGCCCTAATGCTTTCTGTCTAATAGTGAAGGTTTCAATGCCATTATGCTTTCTATCTAATAGTGATGGTCTCCTTGCCTTTACTCTTTCTGTCTAATAGTGAAGGTCAGTGCCATTACGCTTTCTGTCTTATAGTGAAGGTCTATATGCCTTTATTTTTTCTGTCTAATAGTGAAGGTCTCTATGACTTTATACTTTCTGTCCAATACTGAAGGTCTGTATGCCTTTACGCTTTCTGTCTAATGGTGAAGTTCTCTCTGCCTTTATGCTTTCTGTCTCATAGTGAAGGTCTCTATGCCTTTATGCTTTCTGTCCAATAGCGAAGGTTTACATGCCTTTACGCTTTCTGTCTAATAGTGAAGGCCTCTATGCCTTTACTCTTTCTGTCTAATAGTGAAGATCTCTATGCCTATACGCTTTCTGTCCTTAAGTGAAGGTCTCTATGCCTTTATGCTTTCTGTCTAATAGTGAAGGTTTAAATGCTATGCCTTTACGCTTTCTGTCTAATAATGAACGCCTCTATGCCTTTACGCTTTCTGTCTAATAGTTAAGGTTTATATGCCCTTATGCTTTCTGTCTAACAGATCATATCTCTATGACTTTACGGATTCTGTCCAGTAGTGAAAGTCTCTATGCCTTTATGCTTTCTGTCTAATAGTCAAGGTCTCTATGCCTTTACTGTTTCTGTGTAATAGTGAAGGTCTCTATCCCTTTTCTCGTTCTGTCCAATTGTGAAGGTCTCTATGCCTTTACTTTATTTGCTTAATAGTGAAGGTCTCTATGCATTTACGCTTTCTGTTCAATAGTGAAGGTTTCTATACCTTTACTCTTTCTCTCAAATAGTTTAGGTCTCTGTGCCTTTATGCTTTCTGTCTAATAGTTAAGGGCTCTATGTCTTTACACTTTCTCTTTTATAGTGAAGGTCTCTATGCCTTTATGCTTTCTGTCTAATAATGAAGGCCTCTATGCCTTTATGCTTTCTGTCTAATAGTGAAGGTCTCTATGCCTTTACTCTTTCTAATATTGAAGGTGTCTATGCCTTTAGGCTTTCTGTCCAATAGTGAATGTCTGTATGCCTTTACGCTTTTTGTCCAATAATGAAGGTCTCTGTGCTTTTATGCTTTTTGTCCAATAGTGAAGGTCTCTATGCCTTTACGCTTTCTTTCTAATAGTGAAGGTTACTATGCCTTTACACCTGCAGTCTAATAGTGAAGGTCTCTATGCCTTTACGCTTTCTGTCCAATAATGAAGGTCACTATGCCTTTATGCTTTTTGTCTAATAGCGAAGGTCTCCATGCCTTTACTCTTTCTGTCTAATAGTGAAGGACACTATGCCTTTAATCTTTCTGTCTAATAGTGAAGGTCCCTATGCCTTAATGCTTTCTGTCCAATAGTGAAGGTCTCTATGCCTTTACGATTTATGTCCAATCGTGAAGGTCTCCATGCCCTTACGCTTTCTGTATAATAGTGAAGGTTTCTATCCCTGTACTCTTTCTGTCTAATAGTGAAGGTCTCTATATCCCTTTACACTTTCAGTCTAATAGTGAAGGTCTCTACGCCTTTACGCTTTCTGTCCAATAATGAAGGTCTCTATGCTTTTATGCTCTTTGTCAAATAGTGAAGATCTCCATGCCTTTACTCTTTCTGTCTAATAGTGAAGGTCTCTATGCCTTTACGCTTTCTGTCTTATAGTGAAGGACTCTATGGCTTTACTCTTTCTGTCTAAAAGTGAAGGTCCCTATGCCTT
Source organism: Megalonaias nervosa (assembly GCA_016617855.1). NCBI lineage: Eukaryota > Metazoa > Mollusca > Bivalvia > Unionida > Unionidae > Megalonaias > Megalonaias nervosa. The sequence continues at coordinate 10,873 of JAECUM010007723.1, read as the reverse complement.
AATGCTTTCTGTCCAATAGTGAAGGTTTCTATGCCTTTACCCTTTCTGTCTAATAGTGAAAGCCTCTATGCCTTTACGCTTTCTGTCCAATCGTGAAGGTCTCTATTCCTTTGCGCTTTCTGTCTAATAGTTAAGGTCTCTATGCCTTTATGCTTTCTGACTTATACTGAAGGTTTCTATGCCTTTATGCTTTCTGTCTAATAGTGAAGGCCTCCATGCCTTAATGCTTTCTGTCCAATAGTGAAGGTCTCTATGCCTTTATTCGTCCTGTCTTATAGTGAAGGTTTCTATGCCTTTCCGCTTTCTGTCTAACAGTGAAGGCCTCTATGCCTTTACGCTTTACGCCCAATAGTGAAGGTCTGTATGCCGTTATTCTCTCGGTCTACTGGTGAAGGTCCCTATACCTTTACTCTTTCTGTCTCAAAGTTAAGGTCTCTATGCCTTTATGCTTGCTGTCTTATAAGGAAGGTTTCTATGCCTTTATGCTTTATGTCTAATAGTGAAGGTCTCTAAGCCTTTATGCTTTCTGTCTAATAGTGAAGGTCTCTATGCCTGTATGCTTTCTCTCTAATAGTGAAGGTCTCTATGCCTTTACACTTTCTGTCCAATAATGAAGGTCTCTATGCCATTATGCTTTCTGTCTAATAGTGAAGGTCTCCTTGCCTTTACTCTTTCTGTCTAATAGTGAAGGTCAGTGCCTTTACGCTTTCTGTCTTATAGTGAAGGTCTATATGCCTTTACTTTTTCTGTCTAATAGTGAAGGTCTCTATGCCTTTATGCTTTCTGTCCAATACTGAAGGTCTGTATGCCTTTACGCTTTCTGTCTAATGGTGAAGTTCTCTCTTCCTTTATGCTTTCTGTCTAATAGTGAAGGCCTCTATGCCTTTACTCTTTCTATCTAATAGTTCAGGTCTGTATGCCTATACGCTTTCTGTCTTATAGTGAAGGTCTCTATGCTTTTATGCTTTCTGTCTAATAGTGAAGGTTTAACTGCTACGCCTTTACGCTTTCTGTCTAATAGTTAAGGTTTATATGCCCTTATGCTTTCTGTCTAACAGTGCATGTCTCTATGACTTTACGCATTCTGTCCAGTAGTGAAAGTCTCTATGCCTTTATGCTTTCTATCTAATAGTGAAGGTTTCTATCCCTTTTCTCGTTCTGTCCAATTGTGAAGGTCTCAATGCCTTTACTGTATCTGATTAATAGTGAAGGTCTCTATGCCTTTACGCTTTCTGTCCAATGATGAAGGTCTCTATGCCTTTACGCTTTCTGTCTAATAGTTAAGGTCTCTATGTCTTTACACTTTCTTTTTTATAGTGAAGGTCTCTATGTCTTTATGCTTTCTGTCTAATAATGAAGGCCTCTATGCCTTTATGCTTTCTGTCTAATAGTGAAGGTCTCTATGCCTTTACTCTATCTAATATTGAAGGTGTCTATGCCTTTATGCTTTATGTCCAATAGTGAAGGTCTCTATGCCTTTACGCTTTCTGTCCAATAATGAAGGTCTCTATGCCTTTATGCTTTTTGTCCAATAGTGAAGGTCTCTATGCCTTTACGCTTTCTTTCTAATAGTGAAGGTTACTATGCCTTTACGCCTTCAGCCTAATAGTGAAGGTCTCTATGCCTTTACGCTTTCTGTCCAATACTGAAGGTCTCTATGCCTTTATGCTTTTTGTCTAATAGCGAAGGTTTCCATGCCTTTACTCTTTCTGTCTAATAGTGAAGGTCCCTATGCCATAATGCTTTCTTGCGAATAGTGAAGGTCTTTATTCCTTTACGATTTCTGTCCAAAAGTGAAGGTCTCTATGCCCTTACGCTTTCTGTATAATAGTGAAGGTTTCTATCCCTGTACTCTTTCTGTCTAATAGTGAAGGTCTCTATATCCCTTTACGCTTTCAGTCTAAGAGTGAAGTCTCTATGCCTTTACGCTTTCTGTCTTATAGTGAAGGACTCTATGCCTTTAATCTTTCTGTCTAATAGTGAAGGTCCCTATTCCATAATGCTTTCTGGCCAATAGTGAAGGTCTCTATGCCTTTACGATTTCTGTCCAAAAGTGAAGGTCTCTATGCCCTTACGCTTTCTGTATAATAGTGAAGGTTTCTATCCCTCTACTCTTTCTGTCTAATAGTGAAGGTCTCTATATCCCTTTACGCTTTCTGTCCAGTCGTGAAGGTCTCTATGCCTTTACGCTTTCTGTCCAGTCGTGAAGGTCTCTATGCCTTTACGCTTTCTGTCTAATAGTTAAGGTCTCTATGCCTTTATGCTTTCTGACTTATACTGAAGGTTTCTATGCCTTTATTCTTTCTGTCTAATATTGAAGGCCTCCATGCCTTAATGCTTTCTGTCCAATAGTGAAGGTCTCTATGCCTTTACTCGTTGTGTCTTATCGTGAAGGTTTCTATGCCTTTCCGCTTTCTGTCTAACAGTGAAGGCCTCTATGCCTTTACGCTTTACGCCCAATAGTGAAGGTCTATATGCCTTTATTCTTTCTGTCTACTAGTGAAGGTCCCTATGTCTTTACTCTTTCTGTCTCAAAGTTAAGGTCTCTATGCCTTTATGCTTGCTGTCTTATAAGGAAGGTTTCTATGCCTTTATGCTTTATGCCTAATAGTGAAGGTCTCTAAGCCTTTATGCTTTCTGTCCAATAGTTGAGGTCTCTATGCCTGTATGCTTTCTCTCTAACAGTGAAGGTTTCTATGCCTTCACTCTTTCTGTCTAATAGTGAAGGCCTCTATATGTCTTTATGCTTTCTGTCTAATAGTGAAGGTCTCTATGCCTTTACGCTTTCTGTCCAATAATGAAGGTCTCTGTGCCATTATGCTTTCTGTCTAATAGTGAAGGTCTCCTTGCCTGTACTCTTTCTGTCTAATAGTGAAGGTCAGTGCGTTTACGCTTTCTGTCTTATAGTGAAGGTCTCTATGCCTTTATTTTTTCTGTCTAATAGTAAAAGTCTCTATGCCTTTATGCTTTCTGTCCAATAATGAAGGTCTGTATGCCTTTACGCTTTCAATACCGAAGGTCTGTATGCCTTTACGCTTTCTGTCTAATGGTGAAGTTCTCTCTGCCTTTATGCTTTCTGTCTAATAGTGAAGGTCTCTATGCCTTTATGCTTTCTGTCCAATAGCGAAGGTTTATATGCCTTTACGCTTTCTGTCTAATAGTGAAGGCCTCTATGCCTTTACTCTTTCTGTTTAATAGTTGAGGTCTCTATGCCTATACGCTTTCTGTCTTATAGTGAAGGTCTCTATGCCTTTATGCATTCTGTCTAATTGTGAAGGTTTAAATGCTATGCCTTTAAGCTTTCTATCTAATAATGAACGCCTCTATGTCTTTACGCTTTCTGTCTAATAGTAAAGGTTTATATGCCCTTATGCTTTCTGCCTAACAGTTCATGTCTCTATGACTTTACGGATTCTGTCCAGTAGTGAAGGTCTCTATGCCTTTATGCTTTCTGTCTAATAGTGAAGGTCTCTATGCCTTTACTGTTTCTGTCTAATAGTGAAGGTCTCTATCCCTTTCCTCGTTCTGACCAATTGTGAAGGTCTCTATGTCTTTACTTTATCTGCTTAATAGTGAAGGTCTCTATGCATTTACGCTTTCTGTCTTATAGTGAAGGACTCTATGCCTTTACTCTTTCTGTCTAATAGTGAAGGTCCCAATGCCTTAATTCTTTCTGTCCAATATTGAAGGTTTCTATGCCTTTACCCTTTCTGTCTAATAGTGAAAGCCTCTATGCCTTTACGCTTTCTGTCCAATGATGAAGGTCTCTATGCCTTTACGCTTTCTGTCTAATAGTTCAGGTCTCTATGACTCAATGCTTTCTGACTTGTAGTGAAGGTTTCTATGCCTTTATGCTTTCTGTCTAATAGCGAAGGCGTCCATGTCTTAATGCTTTCTGTCCAATAGTGAAGGTCTCTATGCCTTTGCTCGTTCTGTCTTATAGTGAAGGTTTCCATGCCTTTCCGCTTTCTGTCTAACAGTGAAGGCCTTTATGCCTTTACGCCTTACGCCCAATAGTGAAGGTCTGTATGACTTTATTCTTTCTGTCTACTACTGAAGGTCCCTATACCGTTTCTCTTTCCGTCTCAAAGTTAAGGTCTCTATGCCTTCATGCTTGCTGTCTGATAGTGAAGGTTTCTATGCCTTTATGCTTTATGTCTAATAGTGAAGGTCTCTAAGCCTTTATGCTTTTTGTCCAATAGTGAAGGTCTCTATACCTGTATGCTTTCTCTCTAATAGTGAAGGTTTCTATGCCTTCACTCTTTCTGTCTAATAGTGAAGGTGTCTATATGTCTTTATGCTTTCTGTCTAATAGTGAAGGACTCTATGCCTTTACTCATTTTGTCTAATAGTGAAGGTCCCTATGCCTTAATGCTTTCTGTCCAATAGTGAAGGTTTCTATGCCTTTACCCTTTCTGTCTAATAGTGATAGCCTCTATGCCTTTTCGCTTTCTGTCCAATCGGGAAGGTCTCTATGCCTTTACGCTTTCTGTATAATAGTTAAGGTCTCTATGCCGTTATGCTTTCTGACTTATAGTGAAGGTTTCTATGCCTTTATGTTTTCTGTCTAATAATGAAGACCTTCATGCCTTAATGCTTTCTGTTCACTAGTGACGGTCTTTATGCCTTTACTCGTTCTGTCTTTTAGTGAATATTTCTATGCCTTTCCGCTTTCTATCTAACAGTGAAGGCCTATATCCCTTTACGCTTTACGCCCAATAGTGAAGGTCTGTATGCCTTTATTCTTTCTGTCTACTAGTGAAGGTCCCTATACCTTTACTCTTTCTGTCTCAAAGTTACGGTCTCTATGCCTTTATTCTTGCTGTCTTATAGTGAAGGTTTCTATGCCTTTATGCTTTATGTTTAACAGTGAAGGTCTCTAAGCCTTTATGCTTTCTGTCCAATAGTGAAGGTCTCTATGCCTGTATGCTTTCTCTCTAATAGTGAAGGTTTCTATGCCTTCACTCTTTCTGTCTAATAGTGAAGGTCTCTATATGTCTTTACGCTTTCTGTCTAATAGTGAAAGTCTCTATGCCTTTACGCTTTCTGTTCAATAATGAAGGTCTCTATGCCATTATGCTTTCTGTCTAATAGTGAAGGTCTCCTTGCCTTTACTCTTTCTGTCTAACAGTGAAGGTCAGTGCCTTTACACTTTCTGTCTTATAGCGAAGATCTCTATGCCTTTATTTTTTCTGTCTAATAGTGAAGGTCTCTATGCCTTTATTCTTTCTGTCCAATACTAAAAGTCTGTGTGCCTTTACGCTTTCTGTCTAATGGTGAAGTTCTCTCTGCCTTTATGCTTTCTCTCTAATAGTCAAGGTCTCTATGGCTTTATGCTTTCTGTCTAATAGTGAAGGTCTCTATGCCTTTATGCTTTCTGTCCAATAGCGAAGGTGTATATGCCTTTACGCTTTCTGTCTAATATTGAAGGCCTCTATGCCTTTACTCTTTCTGTCTAATAGTTCAGGTCTCTATGCCTTTACACTTTCTGTCTAATAATCAACGCCTCTATGTCTTTACGCTTTCTGTCTAATAGTTAAGGTTTATATGCCCTTTTGCTTTCTGTCTAACAGTTCATGTCTCTATGGCTTTACGCATTCTGTCCAGTAGTGAAGGTCTCTATGCCTTTACTGTTTCTGTCTAATGGTGAAGGTCTCTATCCCTTTTCTCGTTCTGTCCAATTGTGAAGGTCTCTATGCCTTTACTTTATCTGCTTAATAGTGAAGGTCTCTATGCATTTACGCTTTCTGTTCAATAGTGAAGGTTTCTATACCTTTACTCTTTCTCTCAAATAGTTAAGGTCTCTGTGCCTTTATGCTTTCTGTCTAATAGTCAAGGGCTCTATCTCTTTACACTTTCTCTTTTATAGTGAAGGTCTCTATGCCTTTATGCTTTCTGTCTAATAATGAAGGCCTCTATGCCTTTATGCTTTCTGTCTAATAGTGAAGGTCTCTATGCCTTTACTCTATCTAATATTGAAGGTGTCTATGCCTTTAAGCTTTCTGTCCAATAGTGGATGTCTGTATGCCAGTACGATTTCTGTCCAATAATGAAGGACTCTATGCCTTTATGCTTTTTGTCCAATAGTGATGGTCTCTATGCCTTTACGTTTTCTTTCTAATAGTGAAGGTTACTATGCCTTCATGCCTTCTGTCTAATAGTGAAGGTCTCTATGCCTTTACGCTTTCTGTCTAATACTGAAGGTCTCTATGCCAGTACGATTTCTGTCCAATAATGAAAGTCTCTATGACTTTATGCTTTCTGTCTAATAGTGAAGGTCTAAATGCCTTTACTCTTTCTGTCTAATAATGAGGATCTCTATGCCCTACGCATTCTGGTTATAGTGAAGGTATCTATGCCTTTACTCTTTCAGTCTAATAGTGAATCTCTCTATGCCTTTATGCTTTCTGTCCAATAGTGAAGGTCTCTGTGCCTTTATGCTTTCTCTATAATAGTGAATGTCTCGTTGCCTTTACCTCTTTCTGTCTAATAGTGAAGGTATCTATGCCTTTACTCTTTCTAATAGTGAGGATTTCTATGTCTTTACTCTTTCTGTCTAATAGTGAAGATTTCTTTGCCTTTACGCTTTCTGTCGAATAGTGAAGGTCTCCATGTCTTTATCCTTTCTGTCTAGTAATGATGGTTTCTATTCTATGCATTTGCGCTTTCTGTCTAATAGTGCAGGCCACTATGCCTTTTACGCTTTCTGTCTAATGGTTAAGGTTTCTATGCCTTTATGGTTTCTGTCTAATAGTTAAGGTCCCAATGCCTTTACGCATTCTGTCCAGTAGTGAAGGTCTCTATGCCTTTATGATTTCTGTCTAATAGCGAAGGTCTCTATGCCTTTACTCTTTCTGTCGAATAGTGAAGGTCTCTATGCCTTTACTCTTTCTGTCGAATAGTGAAGGTCTCTATGCCTTTACTCTTTCTGTCCAACTGTGAAGGTCTCTATGTCTTTACTTTTTCTGTCTAATGGTGAAGGCCTCTATGCCTTTACGCTTTCTGTCCAATAGTGAAGGTTTCTATGTCTTTACTCTTTCTAATAGTTAAGATCTCTGTCTAATAGTGAAGATCTATGTGCCTTTACGCTTTCTGTCAAATAGGGACGGTCTCTATGCCTTTATGCTTTCTCTCCAATAGTGAAGGTTTCTATGCATTTACGCTTTTTGTCTAGTAGTGAAGGTCACTATGCCTTTAATCTTTCTCTCTAATGGTGAAGGTCTCTATGCCTTTACGCTTTCTGTCTAGTAGTGAAGGTCTCTATGCCTTTACGCTTTCTAATAGTGAAGGTCTCTATGCCTTTACTCTTTCAGTATTATAGTGAAGGTCTATATGCCTTTACTCTTTTTGTCTAATAAAGAAGGTCTCTATGCCTTTACTCCTTCTAATAGTTAAGATCTATGTGCCTTTACGCTTTCGGTCTAATAGTTAAGGTCTATATGCCGTTACTCTTTCTGTCTCATAGTGAAGGCCTCTATGCCTTTACTCTTTCTAATAGTGAAGGTCTCTATGCCTTTACTCTTTCTGTGCAATAGTGAAGGTCTCCATATTCTTATCAAATGTAAAGCCTTTAAATCCATTCTTTAAAATGTGAAAAAATTGTTTGGGTGGTTGCCATAGTTGATACTGTGGCTTCTGTAACGGTAATCAAATTGAACTGAAAGTTTCTGGCAACTTTTATTTATTTTCCTTCTATTGTTTTGTTCATGATCGTAGCAGCCATATTTTATATTGTATCGGCGTCCTCTCAAATGATAACTGAACACAACTAAAGCGCTGACTCAACTGGACATATGTTAAGATTATGGATCAATAATTCTGAAGCAAGCAATATTAATATCAAAAGTTTAGACACAATAACATAACCAAAATGAGGGTCATTTTCCATTCAAATTCATAAACAACTATTGCTTCTAGAACATTCTTAATTTCCTACTTCTCCTGTGGCCTAAGTGGTTAGAGGATGCGGAAGGTTGCAGGTTCGACTAGGACCGAGTCATACCAAATACTTATAAAAATGGTACTAGCAGCTGCCTCCTTAGCACTCAGCATTAAGAGGTTTGTATTAGGACTGGTCGGTCTGGTTTAAGGATAATGTGACTGGGTGGGACATTATACTAAATGTCTGCGGTATGATACCCCAGTGCTAGACATCACTGTAAACTGCCACACTGCAGGCATCGTAGTGACATGACTGAACAACTATTAAAGCTACGTTAAAATTCCAAATCACACACACATACACACACACACTGCTAATTTCTAAACAAAACTAGACCTTGAACTCAATATCTGTAAACATGTTTACATCGAAGGAAAATGATCTTTGAAGTATAATCTAAAATGATAGACATGAATTAGCTATGTAATATGCTGTTTACAAAACAAGGCATTAGTCTGGTAGGCACTCTACCCTCAAGTACTGATCAAGTTCAACCACAGCATACATACATACATACATACATACATACATACATACATACATAATGCATGAACAAATCATTATTTAAGCTACTGCATTTTTTTTCTCAATCGTGTATGCTGAACTTGATCCACCCTATCACCAACAAAATAAAACGAAGGAAGTTTATGTGTGTCTCGGTTCAGGTAAGTGTTTGAATGGATTGGTCGCAAATTATTTAAATCGGCAACGTATTCCACAGTAGAACTGTGGAGGGCAGAAATGATTTTTGATAAAGTGTCGTTCGGCACAAAGGAGTTCGAATAATATTGGATGGTCGTATGATGTAGGTATCATTGTTAACAGCAAGAGGCTGAATTATAAGTAATTTTGAGCAAAGCCATGGTGCATTTTAAACAATTGAATTAAGTTATGCTGATAACCTGGGTGACTAAGGCTATGCCACGGGGTTTCCTCATACAATAATGTCCAAGCCAGAGTCTTGGTACCACCTGTTACTATTCACATAGCCATCAAATTCTTTGGGTGATTCTTTTTCTTGCATAGTACGGTTATCCCGGATACAATGATGCAGTAAAATTCATTTATACAGTAACATTTTATTTCACTGGTATTATCGTATCGGAAAAATGGAATCAAATGAGAGAGAGAGAGAGAGAGAGAGAGAGAGAGAGAGAGAGAGAGATGTCACCAAAGTATATTATAGTTCAAGTGTTAGACATTGTCATCGTGATGTAACATTTCAGCACCATATAGTGCTTTTTTTAAAACTACGCTCCCTCAGTCATGACACCGTTTACTGTCACAAATATCTACCTCAGTTTTAGCACTAATGGTTTCTTATACTGGAGTAAATTCAAGCACATTGCAGAGATTATACTGAACACAAGTGTGCGCATGTATATCTATCTATCTATCTATCTATCTATCTATCTATCTATCGCCACTGCCGTATAACACCTATATCTCGACACTTCCACAAAACACCTGTATCTCGCCACTGCCATATAACACCCATATCTAGACACTTCCACAGAAAACATATATATATATATATATATATATATATATATATATATATATATATATATATATATATATCTCCACTGCCACAGAAGACCTACATATCTCCATTTCAGAACACCCATATCTCTCCACTGCCATAAAACACCTACATCTCGCAATTGTCTCTGAGCAAAAAGACAATTACATTCAAATTAGTTGTGAAGAACTCGTTATTTAATAAGTTCAGTTTGATGCGTACATACTTAGGTCATCAATTTTATGTGTCTCTTGTTGTTTTGTTAGATATATGTACTCACTTGCTTGTGTCAGATATATGTACTCGCTTGTTTCTCTGTACAATATACAAGCAAAATTCTTCCCTGTGTTATGTATTACCAAAATGCTTTTCTGTGTTATGTATGACCAAAATGTTTTTCTGTGTTATGCATGATCATCACGCTTTTCTGTGTTATGCATGACCAAAATGATTTTCTGTGTTATGTATGACCAAAATTAGTTGGTTTTTTTTGTTTTTTTTTAATTATATGTTTCTTTGTTGCTACAAACCCACATCTTCTGCCGTTTCCTGATGTTGAAATATTAATGTCAGTTACAATGCCACTGTCCGCCTGACCTATCATTGAATTAGTGTCCATCCTCCACTTCATAACGATGGCATAAAGAGAATAAACTTTGGACACCCGTTGTTCAAGGTGACCACGCAGAGGCCATCACCGTTCACCATGACGTACAGTATCCTTAACGAACAAAAAATTGCAGTACGGTATAACATAGGGTGTATCCCGGTTATTGCGGTCATAACATGACAACGCTTCGCGCCTGGAAGCTGGATCACACAAACTCGATACAGCCTGCATGAAGATACTTCTCAATCGCATGGTCTCGCTAACTCAATTAATTGGACTCTCCATTATGCTATATTCGGTTCTCCATTTCGCACAAGAGCTACTTTCACTTTGCAGTAATTGAAGTTTCCTGGCAAGCCGTCAGGACCATAACCTAACAACAGTTCTCGAAATAGAACGCTCGTTTTCGATGCTCGAATGCGAACTCGAGAGAGAACCAATCAGGCAGTTCGTCTTAATCACACGAGGAGGTATTCGTAAAACAGGAATCCGCGTTCCTGGGCTTTCTTTGATGGAAAAGAATGATTTCTCTGCTTTTACAATGGTTGATAGGTGGATCATGTAATATCTGTGCAGATCAAAATTGCAATTGGCTTTGTTCTGCCTCACTGAAAATGAATCTAAATGGTAATTGACTTGGTTCTATCTTACTGAGAAATGGATTTCTGCTTTCTTCGCCATTATTGTCAAATCTTTTTTAACAAAGAGATTTCATATTTTATAGTGCATGCTTCTTCTGCAATTTAAGCTGATATGGAGAATCAGTGCATTGTTCTTTCAATACTGAAAAGAGGTTTCT
>JAECUM010007722.1:0-41089 GCA_016617855.1 Megalonaias nervosa | reverse complement strand
GGTGTCATCAGTGTACAATTGGTGAGACACTGGATGATGATCTATGACACTTGAGAGTGGCTGAGTGTATAGAATGAAGAGAACAGGTCCAAGAACAGGTCTAATCCCTTGGTAGCAACATCTCACCCTCTTATATGGAAGGTATTGCACCTCCCTCAACACTTTGGGGGTGGTGTCACACCTTTTTGAATGGGAGGAGAAACACCACACCTTGATGAATGGTGAAGATGAACTAGACTCTGGCATATCTATGTCACCTGATCTGTCACTGACCAGTGACTGGTCTAGACACTGATCAGTGTCTGTTTACTTGGTCACAAGTCACCCATCAGTTTGTCTCGGTCACTAGTCATGTCATACTGGTCACTGACATTACAGTGGTCATTACTCAGAGTCCTCATGTTACAGCGATAGGGATTGGATCAAGTTCCCCCATCTCCCTACTCTACAATTACACCCTGTACATGATGGCAAGTCTGCCCAGGTCCACACCAGGGAAAGGAATCAGAATTGTATCCCCATTTGCCTGTTAAGCCAATAAATCTGTATGGGATGTGGGAGCCTGTATGTCAAGGTACAGTAATTGGTACCTTATTCCTTCTTGGGCTACTGGACCCAGAGTAGAGGTGATGCCAGAGCTCATGTCCTGCAATCATCTCCTCATCATGTGGCATCAATCAGCAAGGTTGGAGGTATAACATCATCCAGAAAGATAAGTGGTCTTGTCTTCATCCTGGAACATCTAGAATGCTTAAAGCCCCTATTCACTGCTAAGAGAGATGGGATGTGGTGTGAGTGCTCCTATGTCACTTCCACCAAAGGACATAGTGATGCCAAGCCACTCTTCTGCTCAGAGTGTTGTAGAGGTTGGTGCCTTAAATATGCTTGCTGACCCCAGTGAGTTCAAGGTAGAAACAGCTCATTTGAAGGTAGAAACAGCTCATTTGATGCCTCTTTTTTAGTGTTGGGAATGAGTCAGATAGTTTGATGAATCTTTATCCAGGTCCAAACTTATCATAGATGAGAAGTCAAGGTCATTTGTATGGATAAGGTAACAAGATGGATCTATCATGTACAGTTACGGTAGTAGTTGCTACTTTGGTTTTTTTATGTACATTATAGCTTTTAAAATATGGTTGTTATAAAGGCCATGAATAATGAGTTTTAAAAAATTTCATATGAAAAGCTTGATTTCTAAGGCTGTTAAGACGGGAGCTAATTGCCTTTCTCAAGGACATTGAGGCAGCTAACTGAGGCATGTCTGAATGAATATTGAACCTTTGATTCAGATTCCAATGCTGTACCCTCTGAACTACTTCCTTGAGAACACTGAGTGACAGTTGGGGTGCAGCTAAAGATAATCTAAACTTTATTCTGATAAATCTTTTTGTCTGCCTGCATAAGCATGGTGAAATTTTATTAATCGCTTTGGCATCAGTGGTGGCAGTGTCATCAACAATATTTTTGTTTTGCATTAAAGTGCTTGGCCCCCACACCTCACCTTTTGTTACAGATGCGTTTCTGGGAGTTTGTGTTTTTCCAAACATGATAATGCAAGGGATATTTGGAAATTTGGAGTCATGTTTTTCTATGTATGCCATGACTTGTCACTCAAAAGCCCTGAGTCTCTATTCTTGATTCCTTCGATCTCCTTAATCAGTTGCCCAAATTCTGGAAGTTGGATTCCTGTACCAGCTAAAGGGTGGCTTTGCTTCAGATAGCCTTAATGACCTGATCTCATTCTTTACCATCATGGAGGTCAGAGAACAGATGACCCTGACTAGGAACCAGTAGAACTGTCACATTTGATCTCCACTCCTTATCAGTTGTATCCTGTTGTGCAATGCTGTATCAAGAGTAAAGTATACCTAAGGTTGTGACCTCAAAGTTTAAACAGGTGAACCAATATCACCCTGCTGGTAATTTAGTGCTTCATGTAGATGTGTTGTACTTTGGATAATCACCCACATAATGTCATAGTTATTTAAAACTTAAATGGCATGAAAGACCCAAGAAAATTCAGACTATTTTATTGTAGACAAATGTTCAATTCAACTCCCCCATGCTTCCAAAATGGGGGGGGGTCCAAGTGGATCAAGTTTTCCATATGGTTAAGGACTATGATTTTGAGCCAAAAGGTTTTCTCATTAATAGTTCAACAGGGGGTGAATTCACTATTATCTTCCTGCTGTAGGATCTAATTTTTAGCTCTGCTGGTAATAGGCAAGAAAAGCTTGCCTAGATGGTATGTTTTCTGTCATGCCTAGTCTTTCCATCCATTATCACTACTCCTCCTAAACTACATGGGGACTTACCATAAAATCTTACACACACACATTTATTCCAAGATCGGAGTTGGTCCTAAATTAAAATGGTACAGTTTGCACATCCAGTATGACTGCCAAAGTAGTCATTGTGAAGATCTTTCTATTACAGTCTATTGCATCTAAATAGAAACTCATATCAAGATGGGGTTTGCACTAGAAGACATCATGTCTAGTTGGTCTTAAATACCAATGGTTCCTCCAAGGCAGCAATCTTAAAATCTTGTTATCACTACTACTTATGGATGGATGGTCATATCAAGGTGGGGTTTTTCACTACGAGACTTCTGTGATGTCAAGTTGGCCCTAAATTAAATTGGTACCAGTCTGACATCCACAATGCCCATTGTTACTGACATGTTTAAAATCTTGTTTTATCAAGTTTCCTCCTAAATGGAAAGTCATATTGACATAGCTTTTTTTAACCAGAAGACTTCTTATGATGTCTAATTTGTCCCATATGAAACAATTGCTGATCTGAAATGCATTATGGTCACCATGGTGGTCATCATTAAAAGCTTGTTATCTCCATTTCTCACAAATGGATGATCCTAATGCTATGGGGTTTTCACCAAAAGATTTCTTATGCTGTCTAGTTGGTCCTAAATGAAAATGGTTAATCTGACATCCAATATGACTGCCAGAGCAACCATCTTAAAAATATTGTTATCATTACACCCCTTGAACAGAAGGTCATATTGACATGTAGTTTTTATCAGAAGACTTCTTATGGTGGTCCTAATGAAAATAATGCTAATCTGGCTGCCATTTTGAAAGATCTTGTTATTACTACTCATGAATGGATGGTGCTATTGACATAGTGTCATTACCAAAAGTCCCGTTATAATATCTAGTTGGTCTGAAAATAAGGATACTGCCAATCTTACATTCAACATGGCTGCCAAAGCAATCATATTGCAAATTAAGGATCTCAGAAATAGTTTCAACTCTCAGTAGTTAGAAGAAAAAACAGTTTTGTTATGGATTCCTGGAAATTCCTGGAAATTCTTTCCAACCATTAGAGCATCAGTCCCTGTTTGATATTATAAAATGCATACCTGACATCATATATTCATGATTTTACTAAAGTCACAGATTGCTTTGAAGAAAAAAAAAAAAAGTAAAAAACCCTTATCCCATACACATACGTGTATGACCTGCATTACCCAATTTTAACCCATTTGTGGTCAGTGAGTTAAGACTCCTGTTATTTCTTGAAATTTCAAATTTTGATGTTGCAGATTGAATTAAGGCTTCTTCAGTTACCCCATATTGTCAGGGGCATCTGTTTCCTCTGTTCACATTCTTTAGGAAGATCATGTTTTAAATCATTTTATTAATTAGTGTGTAAAACTTAATTGTATTGCTAATTCATAAATTATTTTCAATGCAGTACAAGAGAATATTCTCATTTATATAGAATGCATGTGTTTTAATTGCACACCAGCACAATCCTGGACATATAGTGCCAATTGCAAGTTAAGTTCTAAAATTATAAATTACAAAATTGTTACAACCCGTACAAAGATTAGCTATTTCAAATAAAGAAATAAATATTTACTCCTAAGCAAGAAAAAGAACAATTGTTGTCCTTGCAGGGGTGAATGACCTTACATATTAAGGGAAATGTGGCAGACAAGTGTGGTTGTCCCCTCTGACATTTTTATTGGTTCTATATGGATTTCATTATAGATTCATCAAAATGACAACAGATGATTGTTTCATGTAATTAGCTTGTCGAGTTAAGATCTTTATTGTCAGCACATCTTGATCAGTCCAAGGCTGCTTACCGGCCAAAATTATCATTATGTTCCTAATTGACAAATTGCTAAACTGAATATTAAACTTAGCATGGTAATGAATATTAAATTTAGCATGGTAATGAATATTAAATTTAGCATGGTAATGAATATTAAATTTAGCATGGTAATGAATATTAAATTTAGCATGGTAACGAATATTAAACTTAGCATGGTAATGAATATTAAATTTAGAATGGTAATGAATATTAAACTTAGCATGGTAATGAATATTAAATTTAGCATGGTAATGAATATTAAATTTAGCATGGTAATGAATATTAAATTTAGCATGGTAATGAATATTAAACTTAGCATGGTAATGAATATTAAATTTAGCATGGTAATGAATATTAAACTTAGCATGGTAATGAATATTAAATTTAGCATGGTAATGAATATTAAATTTAGCATGGTAATGAATATTAAATTTAGCATAGCATTCTCATGAAGGTCTAAGATTTTCTGATGAAAAATATATCACTTTTTTAGATAGTAAGTTTTTTGTTTACAGTGAATATATAATGAAAATAAGTGAAAGTGGAGTTTTTGACATTTTGAATTTGTACATGTTATATATTAATATTGGCCAAGGTGACAAACCATCAGTTAAATATACTTTTCATTGCCCAACAAGCCTAGCAGTCCATATGTTATTACATAATAAATCAAATAGCCTGACTTGAAAATGGGCAGCTGCCCATTTGAAATGTTTTGTAATCTGGGATAAATCTTTTGATTGATGTACTTTTTAATGCTAACACAAATCACTACTTAAACAAATTAATAATTTTAAATTCCTAGGTAAGGATGTGGGTTACTGCTGATTTGTTCCAATTTCATATCCCCTAAGAACAACTAGTGTTGAAATGTCTTACATTCTGGTATAATCTTGAGAATATTGAGAGACAGAAAAGAGATAACAGACAGACAGACACAGTGAGAAAGAGAGAGCTGTGAAAAATATGTCATGTTTGCACCTTTGCTTACTCTTTATGCAAATAGATGCATCATGGTGAGATGTGCTAGTAGAGGTTAGAAGTGGTAGGTTATATACCTATTGATGAATGAGCAGGTATGGAAAACTGATCTAATAATTGAATTTAGGAAGATGGAATTTAATCCATCTCAAGTTGATTATTAAAAGTCCTTTATACCCCAAATTAAACTCATCAGTTTGTAATGTACTTGTGCTACCCAGCACCTTAAGAAGGGTTTTGGATTTTTATATACCTGTGACCTTTTTATGTTAAGATATTGTCCACCCATCCATCTGCCAGTCTGTCAGTCTGTTTGTTACTGATTTCTTTTCTGCACAATAGCTTCAGGTTTCCATCATCTACAGTTATCACACTTTGTGAATGGGTTGCATTTGAGGCAAGGAAGAAACCTGTTGAATTTGGGGTCAACAACTCAAATGCCAAGATCACTGTCACTGACAGAAGAAAACTGGTTTCTGCATAATTCAAGTTCTCCACCATTTGCAGGTTTTATACTTTGTGGATAGCTTGCAATTAGGAGTGGAGCCCCAGGTGACTGAATGTTCTAAGGAGATCACCTTTACAGATCAATGACATCTTGCCTCTATCAGCATGGGGTCGAGTCTCGGGCTCGGCCAATGAGAATATGTGACAAAGCTTCTTCCTGGAGTTATCCCTGGTTCTTCCTCCTCCAGATATATAGATTGCCATCATATTCTTAATAATGACATTAAGCCCACAATAATATTAAAGAACTTGAGAGTAAGGAGGACTCATGTTGATTTTGGAGTTAAAATGTCAAAGGCCAAGGTCGCTGTGACTGAAAGAATAAAAATGATTACTGCACAATTTCACTGAGTGTACAGCACATTCCCTAGGCCAGTCTTAGTGGATGGCTTGCAGTTTGGGTAAAGAAAAAGCATGTTAATTGGAGATCAAGGTCACTGTAAGAGAAAGAATAAGATTGTTTTTTCTATAATAACATTAGTTTACAGACTTGGACCAAACTTAGTGGGTGGCTTGAACTTAGAGTTAAGAGGAAGCCTATATATTTTGCAGTCAAAAAACTCCAAGGCATGTATCATCTAAGTGACTGAGAAAAGGAAAATGGTTTAGGCACAAAACATATCGGTTATCTGCATGGAGAGTTTTTTAACACAGAGTGTACATATAAAGTGCCATTCATGGTATTCTTGTTCAGCCCTTGATTTCACACAGCTGTATTTGCATTGGAATTAATGTATGGACAGACAGACAGACAGACAGACATAATCCAACAGCAGATTATCATCCAACTTTTTAATTGTAGCTCCTAGTACAGCGATGTTCTATTAATCCAGACACTTTTGAATTGTAGCCCCTAGTACAGCGATGTTCTATTAATCCAGACACTTTTAAATTGCAGCCCCTAGTACAGTCATGTTCTATTAATCCAGACACTTTTGAATTGTAGCCCCTAGTACAGTGATGTTCTATTAATCCAGACACTTTTGAATTGTAACCCCTAGTACAGTGATGTTCTATTAATCCAAACACCTTTATCCCACAACTTTATGTGCATGTGAACAAGAACTCCAGACAAATGAAATGTGTTAGCTAATTGAATTCTGAGACAATGGGAGAAATCTGGATAAACAAGGCTTCACAGTGTATGCCTTTCATATCCTGATCTGTACTATCTGTATAATAGACGTGCACACACTTGGGTTATATTTTTAATATGAAACACATATTCACAGGCAAGAAATGGGTCTGCCAATGTCACATAAAATCCAGTTGGGGCCTAGCAGCTTTCCAGGTAAAAATCTTGTATATATGACTTGGCTTTGAAAATGAATAAATATTATCTTGGGGGTTGGGGTGGTTGGTTTAATGCCATTTTTCAAGACATATTAGGCTACACATGACAGCAAAAACAATAATCTATCAACAGTCCCCTTCAAAGAGACACAGCTGTTCAAATTATGAATGATCAAAGTTGATATGATGAGTTAGCAAAGAGGCAGTTACAAATGTCTTTCTAAATGTAGGTGCAAAAGAAAAGTCCAAATGTTTCCTTGTTGTTGAAAAAAGACAGATATTAGGAAAAGAACAGGAAATTTGAAGTGATGTAGTGCACCTAGTGTCTTTGACAGTCCAGTTACATTTGCCACATTTTTACATTTTAGGCCTGTGGTAATACTAGGTAATGACTGTGTAATGACCTGCATTCATGTCTTGTGCACTGAGATTGCTGCCTGCTAGGTGCAATGGGTTGTTGTTCCTGTATCATAACCACAGTTCACAGTTGCTGCAAAACAGATGTCAGATTAGATATTCATTACACTGTTGTTGTACAACAGATGTCAGATTAGATATTTATTACACTGTTGTTGTACAACAGATGTCAGATTAGATATTCATTACACTGTTGTTGTACAACAGATGTCAGATTAGATATTCATTACACTGTTGTTGTACAACAGATGTCAGATTAGATATTTATTACACTGTTGTTGTACAACAGATGTCAGATTAGATATTTATTACACTGTTGTTGTACAACAGATGTCAGATTAGATATTTATTACACTGTTGTTGTACAACAGATGTCAGATTAGATATTCATTAATCTGTTTCAGAGAATGATACTCAAAGCATCATATTTTGAAGATATGGTTTTGAAATTGCAAGTTACTGTACATATAGCTAAATTTAATAATAATAATAATAATAATAATAATAATGATAATAATAATAATGATAATAATAATGATAATAATAATAATGATAATAATAATGATGATAATAATAATAATAATAATAATAATAATAATAATAATAATAATAATGATAATAATAATGATAATAATAATAATAATAATAATAATAATAATAATAATAATAATAATAAATAAAGACTTTATTTAGAGAAGGTAACTCAATTAGTTACAGAACTAATCTACCTTGAGGCCTTCTATCTGTTATGTACAATATATACAGTATATACAACATGATGTGAAAAACCTGGCTTGACACTAAATAATTAAGTGATTTTAAAGGTCAAAGTATCAAGCCTGGAGCACATGCACAGGCATCTGTGAACACATAAACATATATAAAATATCATCCTGCATGGAAAAATTCAACTGTGAAAATGATGCAAAAGTACAGAAAAGCAGGAGATGTTTATATTACTAGAACTGTTTAATTGTCTTAAGATTTCATCCATTTGAGACATTGGTTATGAAAAGAAGAAATGCTAGGAGCCTGCCTTATGACACTGGGAATGTTTTTCCATACCAGTGGACCAATATACTGAAAACATTTTTTAAGCAATTCCATCTTTGGTCTTGGTATAATGTAATTTTTACTTCTAACAAACCTTAAGTTTGGAGTACCATCAGCATCTCTTTGGTGAAAGATATTGCTTAGATATTCAAGAATGACTTTTCTGGATACTTCATACATCAATTTGGCCTGTCAAAGAAATATTCTTTCATGTATTGTTAAAATCTTTATATTATTCATTGTATCCTGGAAACTGTTGATACATTGACCTAGATATATATGGCAAGCCCTCTTTTGGAGTCTTAAAAGGTTTGTTATTTTTTAATTAAAGGTATTACCCCAAATTGCATTGCAATAGTCCAGATATGGCAAAATATAACTTTTATAAAAGATGACCCTATACTGAAGAGGAATGTATGTTTTGATTTTCCTCAGTAGCCAAAGATAAGAATTAACCTTTTTTGAAACATGTTTAATGTGAACAGACCAAGTAAGATTGTTATCTAAAAATACACCAAGAAGTTTATCCTGAGAGGTCATATTAAGGCTCACATTGTCAAATAGAACCTGGAGTTTGTCACTATCTAGCCATGCTCATTTTTGTTGCTTTGTAACTAGTAGGGCTTTTGTTTTTTTCTGTATTTATGATCATACTGTTTTTCATGCGCCATACTTCAAGTCTGTTGAGAGCATCTTGTAAATTATTTTCAAGTACAGTTTTGGTTTTCCCAGTCTTAGACAGTGTAGCATCATCTGCATAAAGGTCAGTGGAAGAAATTGAAGTTCCTATCTTAAGAGGCAAGTAGTTGATAAATAAAATGAATAACAGAGGTCAAGGATAGAGCCCTGTTGTTCTCCACAATTAATATTTTTACTTTCAGAAAGTTGACCATTTAAATATACTTTTTGCACTCTATTGGTTAAGTAAGAAGTAAACCAGTTTAGGGAGTTTTCACTGCATTGATAGATATTTAGTTTTTCAAGCAAAATTTCATGGTCTACAAGAGGCTTTACAAAAATCAACCATGATGGTGCCTACCATTTCTCCTGTGTCTAATGCTTTCAGCCATTTATCAATCAAAGACATAAATGCAGTTTCACATGAGTGATTCTGTCGAAGCACAGACTAATTATCATGAATAAGATCATGAGTGTTCAAATAGCTGAGAAAGGAATCATGTACGTGTTTTTCCAGTAATTTAGAAAGACAAGGAATGATAGAGATAGGTCTATAGTTATTTATATGATCTTTTGTTCCAGCTTTATGCAGTGGTGTTACTGTGGCAGTGTTCCATGTCTGTTGAAATTTATTAGACCTAATACTTTCATTGCAAATGAAAGCAATACTATTACTATTGCAGGTGCAGCTACCTTCAGTAACCTTGGTCCAATCATATCAAATCCTGTAGCTTTATAATCATCCATTTTTTGAATGTATTTCAACACACATTCAGGACTCATTTCAGGACCTTCAAACTTTATATTATTTGGTAGTTTTTTAGCACAAAAATGTTTGGGTTCCAGATAATCAGATGAAGTTTTGGGTTCTTTAAATGTTTTAGCAATTTGAATGAAAAAGTCATTAAAAATATTTGAGATGTCTGTTGGATTATTGGCATAACTGCCTTCATGATTGAGGGATAAAATCTCGGTTCTACTCTTACATTTCCATACACCAAACTCTTTTAAAACTCTCCAGATAGCTTTCAGATTATTTCTATTTTCATCCAGCACTTTTTTGTAGTGTGCTTGTTTGGTTTGTCATATCATTTTATTAACTTTATTTCTTCAGGTTCTATATTCAGTTTGATTTCCTACTGATTTTAATTGGTCTCTTTGCTTTATTGCCTCTAAAATTTCTGGGAAGATCCAGCCTGGCTGGTGACCTTTCTTAATCCTGTGTGTTTTTAAAGGGGCATGTTTGTTTACTGTTTTTATGAACAGATCCATCCAAGTTTCCAAAACATCATCACTATCTTCAAAGCATTTGACTGTATTCTATGGAATCTGTATCAGATCTTCCAGGAATTTAGCAGTATTAATGTTTTGAAAAGATCTATAAGTAATGGATATATGGATATTATTAGTTTTTTGATTTGCCATTGACTTTATGTGTTAGAAAAATTGCAAAATGGTCACTTATACCAGTCTTTGGAACCATTACTTCCAAAACATTTTCTTTTGTATTGGTATAAATATGGTTTATAAGTGTTTTAGAGGTAGATGTTACTCTGGTGGGTTCATTTACTAATTGCTCCATACCTAATGAAGCAATAAAATTAATCCAATTCACTTCTATTTGATCATTGAGAAGGTCTCTATTTATATCGCCTAGAATGTAAAATTCTTTCTCTTCATTTGAAATTTGAGCAGGTGGTTGCAGTGTGGCTGTGGGGGAGGTTCATTGGAAGCCTGCATTGTAACTCCAATTATATTTTTTGTCATTGGAGTGCTATTCTCTTGATTAGTTCTGCAGAGCTGGAGAAAATATATTGTCAACAAAATTTAGCACAGAAAAAGTCAACCTTATGGGATTTTAATCAAGTCAATTTATTTATTGGGGCACTGCTTGAAAGCCCCAAATTAACCTAAACATTACAGTAAAAGAAAAGAATTTAATGTGACATCATCAGTATAGATGGTTCATGTCACCTTTTTCATATTTACAAAGCCATGCCATTCTTTCAGTCATTTCATACCTTCATAAAGCCATGTAATATAATACAAAAAGGCATGCCATATTTTCACAATGATGTGTCATAAATCATGGTATATTTTTCACAATGATGTGTCATAAATCATGGTATATTTTTCACAATGATGTGTCATAAGTCATGGTATATTTTTCACAAAGCCATGACATATTTTCATATATAATTTTTAACAAGTAGAATATTATGTCTGATGTCAGAAGGAATCACAATACAGACATAGACATCACCTAAAGTGCCTGTTGACTGTAGTTAATCTCTTCTGTTTTCTATCAGTCTATAGAACAATAACTGAACATGTATTTTGCAGCATATGGTAAATGATTCCTACCTACTGTGCTAATTAGATCTACTGGTCATAGACCAGAAAAGGTTGTACTGAATGGTCTGGTTTCCATTATCCGATGTCTGTCTGTTCATGAGAAATTTTTTTTTTGATTGCTACTTCTCCTAAACTACATGGAAAATTGCAATGAAACTTTACATACACGCTTTCATCCAACAGTCTAATTGGTCCTAGATTAAAATGGTGCTGCTTGTATAGCCACCACAGTGACCATCTTGAAAATCTTGTTATAGCTACTCCTCCTGAATGGATGACCATATCAACATGAAGTTTTCATTAAAAGACTTTTTATGATGTCTGGGTGGTTCAACATAAAATGGTGTTGATTTGAAGTGCAATATAGCTGGCATGGCAGCCATCATGAAAATCTTCATATCGTAAGTCCTTCTGGACAGAAAGTTATATTGACATGGGGTTTTCACCAAAAGACTTCTTGTTGTGTCCAGTTGATGTTAAATGAACATGGTGCTGATTTGACATCTACTATGGCCACCAGATAGTGCCAAGTTGAAAATCTTGTTATTGTTTCTTCTCCTGAATGAATGGTGTATCAGCAAGGGGTTTTACCAAAATACTTCCTACGATGTCTGCTTGGTCTTAAATGAAGATGGTGGTGATTTGATGTCCAGTATGACCACCACAGCAGCCATCTAGAAACATCTTTTTATGGGTAGTCCTTCTAAACAAAATGTCATATTGACATGGGGTTTTCGCCAGAAGACTTCTTACAATGTCTACTTGGTCCTAGTTGAAAAAGGTGCTGATATGGGGTCTAGTATGGCTGCCACAGTGGCCAGCTTAAAAATCTTGTTATCACTACTTCTTTTGAATGTCAGTGTTCATACTATCATGGGATTTTCACCAAAAGATTTCTTATAATGTTTTGTTCATCTTAAATTAAAATGGTGCTTGTCTGAGATTCAGTATGTGGCCATCTAGAAAATCTTGTTTTGACCTGTCCCCCTTAAAAGGAAGGCTATTTTGACATGGGGATTTCGTCAGATGAGTTCTTATAGTGTCTGCTTGGTCCTAAATAAAAATAACTTATCTTCAACCTATTGTAGCTGTCTTGAAATATTTTCATCTCTACTCCAAAATTAATAGCTATATCAGCATGGGGTTCTCACCAGGAGAACTTCTTATGATGTTTAGTTGGTCCTAAATGAAAATGGTGCCAGTCATACATCCAGTATGGCTGCCACGATGGCTGTCATGAAAATCTTGTTGTCACTATTCTCCTAGAAGAGATGATCATTATGACATTAAGTTTTTAGGGGTTTTGACAAAAGACTTTTAATGATAATGATATATGTTTTGTCCTAAATGAAAATGGTACCAGTAAGACAGCCAGTATGTCCACCACAGCAGCTAATTTGAAAATCTTGTCATTGATGAAGAATATCAGAGATGGTTTCAGCACTTAGAAGTTAAAAGGAAGAAATTGTTTTACCTTGAATTATTGGAAATTCTTTTCACCTAGTAGAGAGTGTCAGTCCTGTCAAGGGGCTCTTGTTTAATAGCATATTAATGACACTACTATATAATTTCAGTCTTGCTTGCTATGTATCAAGCCTTTTTACAGAAAGGAAATTATTCCATTTCACCAGATGAATATAGGGCACACATTGAGGGTGACCTTTGTGTTTTAATTTTGTCCAATAGGATTTAAATCACAAACTCACAGAAGTGTGAACTTGGTATGATAGTCACATGTCATTCTTTGTAATAACTTTGGTTATTTATGCTCAAATATATGAAGTTATGAGCCAAATATAAAGTTCACCCAGGGACATTGCAATAAAATGATAAATATGATGTTAAACCATCCTTTGGTTGAAATAACAAGTACATAAATTGTTATGTGACCAAACAAATTTCACTCAGTGTGCTCAGACTTGGTGCTTGTTTTCATTTTTAAGATGATACAGAAGTTGTCCCCTTTGTGAGAAGTGTTAATACAGAAGTTGTCCCCCTTGTTGACAGAGTGTGTATCTAAATCAGGTCAAGTAAAAATTTCCAACTGTGTCAAACCACTGAACTATTAACGTAAGCCGTCATATCAGTAAATGTTTCTCTTGATAAGAAGGAATTAAATAACCGGGTATTATTTTATGTCCACAGTCGATTAGATATACCATGAACCATACAAGTGCAGTCATCTGTGCTGCTATAATGGCAGTGAATGAATTGCCATCAAGTGAAATGTGTGACAGAGTTGTTGTTAAATGACCACTTGATTTAAATGTTCACTTTGAATTTTGGCTACATTCAGACGATTACCTGGGAAATCTTTGTGTATCTTCAAGTCATATTAAATTAGTGGTGGGGGTGCTTGTTTTATCCAGTGCTTATATAGTATCCATAATAAATATGAGGCAAACCAAAAAATAAGAAAGTCTGCTTGGGTAGTAGTTAGTTGCAAAGCTTTTGTCCTGCACAATTTATCATTATACACTGGTATGTTGCAACAAAACCCCTCTCCCAACTCAATTTCATATATATATATATATATATATATATATATATATATATATATATATATATATATATATATATATATATATATATAAACAATTTCTCATTATGCACTGGTCAGGTACAGACTTCTCCCAAGATAATTTTTCATAAGGCACTGGTCAGTTCCAAACTCCAAGCCCAACACAATATCTCATAAGGCACTGGTCAGTTGCAAACTACTCTCCCAAGATGGTTCCTCATAAGGCACTGGTCAGTTGCAAGCTCCTCTCCCAAGACAATTTCTCATAAGGCACTGGTCAGTTGCAAACTCCTCTCCCAAGTTGGTTCCTCGTAAGGCACTGGTCAGTTGCAAGTTACTCTCCCAAGACAATTTCTCATAGGACATTGGTCAGTTGCAAACCTGTCTCCCAGCAGAATTTTTTCTTGTTTCCATCTCCAGAAGATTTGCTTTGACTCATTGGATAGTGTCAGACTTGCAGCCAAAAGGGTGTGATTTCCAATCCTGCTTCAGATATCTACAAGAAAAAAGCATGTCAACATGTCATTGATAACAATGAGGACATTAAGTATGAAATAAATACTATGAAAATTCTAATACTTAATCAAAGAATCTTCTTGACCTGTGTGCAAAAGTTTAAATTCAAGAAATAACACTGTTCCAGTGTATTGGCAGAAGTCACCATATGTGTTTGCTTAAAAGTGCACTCAGACTGCAAACAACAAAGATCCTGATCTGTTGTCACATAATTACCTTTATTGATGTTGCCTATCATATTGTATAAATAATGTTGCAAATAACCCAATTTTAGCATGGACATTTATAGACTTCTTAACATACTGTGGTCACAAATATGTAACGAGTATGATTTTATTTTGCTTATCACCATGTATAACACCCCCACCCCACCCCAAGAAAACCAAAACTACATGCATTGCGTTTTGCTAGGGAATATACTTTCACTTTAGCCACACAGAGAGAGAGAGAGACAGAGAGAGAGAGAGAGAGAGAGTATGTTTGATAATTCTGTGAGCATTTGTGTCAATATGTCTTAATAGAGGCCCACAAAGTAAATTAGTTTCACTAAACTGCCACCCTTTAAAATTATTATTATCATTATTATTATTATTATTATTAATTTAGTTATTATTATTTTTTAAAATTTATTATTATTATTATTATTATTATTATTATTATTAATTTAGTTATTATTATTTTTTAAAATTAAAATTATTATTATTATTATTATTATTATCATTATTATTATTATTATTCTTATTATTATTATTATTATCATTATTATTATTATTATTATTATTATTATTATTATTATTATCATTATTATTATTATTATTATTATTATTATTATTATTATTATTATTATCATCATTATTATTATTATTATTATTATTATTATTATTATTATTATCGGAACAGCCTTGGTTAGTTATCATACTGTTCCTGAGTAAAGTTCTTTACTCTTCTTGTCACTGCTTGATATAACCTTCATGATGTGCCCTAAAACACCAAACACCCAAACTAGACTCTGTCTTCCAAGTTTTGTAGGTTATTGCATACTTACACCTGCATGAAATTCATAGAAATTCTTTACCCTTAGAGCTGGGTTTTGAAAGAAACTTTGTTAGGTGCTTCATGACCAATATAAGCAAATTAATTTTACCATTGTCCCATTGATTTCAAAATGATTGAATGAAATTTGGCTTGTAATATGAGATCTTCAGCTCTTCAAATTAAAAGTTGTCAGAGGCTATCAATATCAGAAAAAGTTATTGGAAATATAAAAGGTATATTTATTATTTTCCTAATCCATTGTTTCCTTTTCTAATATTTTGTGTTTTATCTTATTTTTCTTTGCAGCTGCTGAGATTGGAAGGAATTATAGGTCAGAGCTATGGTGTATGTGATGAATGTTACAGAAACAGCAAATCATGTCGCATTATCTCAGGGATTTTTACACGAACCCACCTCACATATGGCTACAACAAGATCACTCAGATTCCAGCAGGATCCTGTGACATTGACATTTCAGAGATGTCTCGCAGCAGAAATTACCTAGGTATGAAATGATGTTGATTGATAGGTATTCAGTTCCTTAATGTGGAAGTCTTGTTTTTCATTGTCTAAAATCAAATTCAGTAAATCTCAGACTTTTAATATTTATAACAGAATAAAAATTTTGGAAAAAAAAGGACTAAATTATGTAAAATATTATGTCAGAATCGCCACAGTTACATACTTATATTCTTAAACTGATTGTAATTCTTGAAAATTATATGCTGCATAGATGCTTAATTTACCAAATTCTTGAAGATTTAATATAAAAATATTTCCAATTTACAGTTCGATAAATTGCCCTCCATTTATGTATCATCTAAATATGCTATTACAAATCGGAAAATAAAATGTCAAAATTCATTTAAAATCAAATCTGATCATCACATCACATGGTTTATCTGATGGTAGTGTGTTGATTAGCTAGACAAGATTGAAGGATTTATACCAGTACTGTAACAGTAGCCTGGATAATTTAAATGCCAGCATGCACAGAACGTTCAAAGTTCTCTCTACAATATTTTTGTCACCTCTACATAATGCCTGAGGATATAATAATGACTATGTTGGTCTGTAGACATTTATTCAATTTTGGAGCACAACTCATAATCTATTCAAGTTATCTCTTGAAACATGATAGACTTATTCCTATAGTGGTATAGATGAGTCTTTTAATATTCACAAGTTTTCAGTTTCATTATTTTTTACATTTTTGTCTGTTTTTGTCTGTTTGTCACTCATCCACCATTCATGCTTTAATTTCTGGAGCAAAACTTGTGATACCTATACCTATATACATTGTAAATATAAACTTACTCAACGTGCAGTCTTATAACAGTCATGTTGTCTCCTAAGAGACACTTTTGTGTAGTGGGGGATTTGTTTGACTCCATTTTCTCATTTATCCCCATGGGATGTAATTCATAGAATATTTATCACTATATGTCTTTCTGTTTATATGTCCATTAACTCTTTTGCTTACAGAGCACAGCCACCAAGCTGTTCAAGATACAGATATTTCAAACTTGGTACACCTGTCCATCAATATTCAATATTTTTCTTGTTACCATGGAAACAAAATTGTAGCATAAGTAGTAAATAAATTGAGAGTGATACACCATAGGGTACTAGTTTTAATAGAAAAATATAGAGTGCTGGACCTGAGGGTGCTTTAAGTTAGAGTTATGGACCTGAGGGTGCTTCAAGTTAGAGTGCTAGACCTGAGGGTGCTTTAAGATAGAGTGCTGGACCTGAGAGTGCTTTAAGTTAGAGTTCTGGACCTGAGAGTGCTTTAAGTTAGAGTTCTGGACCTGAGAGTGCTTTAAGATAGAGTTCTGGACCTGAGAGTGGCTTAAGTTAGAGTTCTGGGCCTGAGGGTGCTTTAAGTTAGAGTGCTGGACCTGAGAGTGCTTTAAGTTAGAGTGCTTGACCTGAGGGTGCTTTAAGTTAGACCTGAGGGTGCTTTAAGTTAGAGTGCTGGACCTGAGGGTGCTTTAAGTTAGAGTGCTTGACCTGAGGGTGCTTTAAGTTAGACCTGAGGGTGCTTTAAGTTAGAGTTCTGGACCTGAGGGTGCTTTAAGTTAGAATGCTGGACCTGAGGGTGCTTTAAGTTAGAGTGCTGGACCTGAGGGTGTTTTGAGATAGAGTTCTGGACCTGAGGGTGCTTTAAGATAGAGTTCTGGACCTGAGGGTGCTTTAAGTTAGAGTGCTGGACCTGAAGGTGCTTTAAGTTAGAATGCTGGACCTGAGGGTGCTTTAAGTTAGAGTTCTGGACCTGACAGTGCTTCAAGTTAGAGTGCTGGACTTGAGGGTGCCTTAAGATAGAATGCTGGACCTGAGGGTGCTTTAAGATAGAATGCTGGACCTAAGAGTGCTTTAAGTTAGAGTGCTGGACCTGAGGGTGCTTTAAGTTAGAGTGCTTGACCTGAGAGTGCTTTAAGTTAGAGTTCTGGACCTGAGGGTGCTTTAAGTTAGAGTTCTGGACCTGAGAGTGCTTTAAGTTAGAGTGCTTGACCTGAGGGTGCTTTAAGTTAGAGTTCTGGACCTGAGGGTGCGTTAAGATAGAGTTCTGGACCTGAGAGTGCTTTAAGATAGAGTTCTGGACCTGAGGGGACTTTAAGTTAGACCTGAGAGTGCTTTAAGTTAGAGTGCTTGACCTGAGGGTGCTTTAAGTTAGAGTGCTGGACCTGAGGGTGCTTTAAGATAGAGTGCTGAACCTGAGAGTGCTTTAAGTTAGAGTGCTTGACCTGAGAATGCTTTAAGTTAGAATGCTGGACCTGAGGGTGCTTTAAGTTAGAATGCTGGACCTGAGGGTGCTTTAAGTTAGAGTGCTTAGAGTGCGGGGCCTGAGGGTGCTTTAAGTTAGAGTGCTGGACCTGAGGGTGCTTTAAGTTAGAGTGCTGGACCTGAGAGGACTTTAAGTTAGACCTGAGGGTGCTTTAAGTCAGAATGCTGGACCTGAGGGTGCTTTAAGTTAGAGTGCTTGACCTGAGGGTGCTTTAAGTTAGAATGCTGGACCTGAGGGTGCTTTAAATTAGAGTGCTGGACCTGAGGGTGCTTTAAGATAGAGTTCTGGACCTGAGGGTGCTTTAATATAGAGTTCTGGACCTGAGAGTGCTTTAAGTTAGAGTTCTGGACCTGAGGGTGCTTTAAGTAAGAGTGCTGGACCTGAAGGTGCTTTAAGTTAGAGTGCTGGACCTGACGGTGCTTCAAGTTAGAGTGCTGGACCTGAGGGTGCTTTAAGATAGAGTGCTGGACCTGAGGGTGCCTTAAGATAGAGTGCTGGACCTGAGAGTGCTTTAAGTTAGAGTTCTGGACCTGAGGGTGCTTTAAGTTAGAGTTCTGGACCTGAGTGCTTTAAGTTAGAGTTCTGGACCTGAGGGTGCTTTAAGTTAGAGTTCTGGACCTGAGAGTTCTTTAAGTTAGAATGCTGGACCTGAGGGTGCTTTAAGTTAGAATGCTGGACCTGAGGGTGCTTTAAGTTAGAGTGCTTGACCTGAGGGTGCTTTAAGTTAGAGTGCTGGACCTGAGGGTGCTTTAAGTTAGAGTGCTGGACCTGAGGGGACTGTAAGTTAGACCTGAGGGTGCTCTAAGTTAGAATGCTGGACCTGAGGGTGCTTTAAGTTAGAGTGCTTGACCTGAGGGTGCTTTAAGTTAAAGTGCTGGACCTGAGGGGACTTTAAGTTAGACCTGAGGGTGCTTTAAGTTAGAGTGATGGACCTGAAGGTGCTTTAAGTTAGAGTGCATGACCTGAGGGTGCTTTAAGTTAGAGTGCTTGACCTGAGGGTGCTTTAAGTTAGAGTGCTTGACCTGAGGGACCTGAGGGTGCGTTAAGATAGAGTTCTGGACCTGAGAGTGCTTTAAGATAGAGTTCTGGACCTGAGGGGACTTTAAGTTAGACCTGAGAGTGCTTTAAGTTAGAGTGCTTGACCTGAGGGTGCTTTAAGTTAGAGTGCTTGACCTGAGGGTGCTTTAAGTTAAAGTGCTGGACCTGAGGGGACTTTAAGTTAGACCTGAGAGTGCTTTAAGTTAGAGTGCTGGACCTGAAGGTGCTTTAAGTTAGAGTGCTTGACCTGAGGGTGCTTTAAGTTAGAGTGCTTGACATGAGGGTGCTTTAAGTTAGAGTGCTAGACCTGAGGGTGCTTTAAGTTAGACCTGAGGGTGCTTTAAGTTAGAGTGCTGGACCTGAGGGTGCTTTAAGTTAGAGTTCTGGACCTTAGGGTGCGTTAAGATAGAGTTCTGGACCTGAGAGTGCTTTAAGATAGAGTTCTGGACCTGAGGGGACTTTAAGTTAGACCTGAGAGTGCTTTAAGTTAGAGTGCTGGACCTGAGGGTGCTTTAAGATAGAGTTCTGGACCTGAGGGGACTTTAAGTTAGACCTGAGGGTGCTTTAAGTTAGAGTGCTGGACCTGAGGGTGCTTTAACTTAAAGTGCTGGACCTGAGGGTGCTTTAAGTTAGAGTGCTGGACATGCTTGGAAGCCTGCCTGCTCTTCAGCAATACTTTTCTCTGCTTGAGGCTTTAGTCTGTTGAGAATTATCTTCAGAATGGCTTTGCTCAGGTGACTGATCAAACTGATGGTTCTGTAGTTTTGGCATAGCTGTAGGTTTCCTTTCTTGGAGAGTACGATGACCAAGGATTGAGTCCATATGGTAGGCCATTCTCCTGTCTGCCATATCTTGTTGCAGATTGTTGTTAGGACTGTGACTAGGCTATCTCTTCTCCTTCTGCTTGAATGAGCTCTGCTGGTGTGTTGTCAATGCCGGCTGACATTCCTTTCTTTAGTGACCTAACTGCAATTTCTACTTCTTCACGAAGAATGGGGTTGTCATCAATTTCTTCTGCCTGAGGGCAATTTAGTACTGTTGGATCTCCTTGGGTCTTATGATTGTGCAATTCTGAGCAGTATTCTGCCCATCGCTTGAGGATCTCTTGATCTTCTGTGAGCCATTTTCCTGATTTGTCTTGGATGGTGGTAGTTTTCCCTTGTTTATGGGTTGTGAGATCTTTCACCAGTTGATATGTTGCTGTCATTTCTACTCAGACTGTCGTCGATTTTGCAGCAGTTGGCAATAGTCACACAGAATGTCTTAAAGATAAAACTTTTGATGCTTACTTTTAAAAAAAAGAATTCCCTAAGATTTGACTGAAAACTGACCATTGTTTGAAAACCGAAGTTAAATTTGCCATTTCAACAAAGAGTTTTTATTTATTTTGGAAATGATTTTGAGACATGTGGTCAATTGCAGTACTTTCCTTGAGTGTATGATTGAACATAATTCTGGCAGTTTTCATTGACAGATGACATGTATTTATTGTTAATGGCTGTAGTTTCATTACATTGTATTGTACAATGATTTTATTACACCACAAATCCAACAGTGCTGTTACTATATTTGACATATCACCTGTTACTTTTGTCATTTACTTGTCATATTGAAGTATTAAGTAATAGTACAAATGAAATATACTGTCATGATTTTGATTAGGCCCACTGTATATTTGAAAGTGTATCTAAAGTAAGAAGACTGAACAGATAGTGTAAAAATGATGAATAGCATTTAACAGTTGATGGTAAGGAAGAAGGTCAAAGGGTGAAAGGACAAGGTCATTGTGACTGAAGGAAGAAAAATGGTTTCTACACAATAACATTAATCCTACAGCACCTACTTACACTTTGGGTAAGGAAAAACAAATCTATTGATTTTAGGGTCAAATGGTTCATGGTCATTGTCACTGTGATTAAACGAAAATAGTAGTTAGGGTTAAGGTTATTATTATTTATTCCTTGTAACTAAAATGGTTAAATTTTGTTACAAGTTGCTGAGTAACAGCCATGAAGTCAACTACATTTTTATATCTGAATTTAAATCAGTTTGTCAGATATGATTGGTTTCTTTGTCTTCATAATCCCCCCTGCTGTTTTCATTTGTAGCTCACCTGGGCATAATGCCAAGTGAACTAATGGTACAGTACTTCATGTGCTGTGTGTCGTCTGCCATGTGTCAACCATTCATATTGTTTCTCTTTTTGCAACTTCATCTCAAAAACACCTTGACAAATTTGTAGATGATTTTACAGGGAGTATTCTGGCATCAAAACCTTTGAATTTTTATTTATTGAATGCAGAGCCATCATCCAATATGACCATCATTACTAAAGATAGAAAAAACACTTTTTCAAAAACTGCTGAATAGAATTTGACTGAATTTGACAGGAAGCATCCTGGCATAAAGTATTTAATATTTCTTTAACTTTATGCTGATCTGCAATCAAATATGGCCACTATTATAAAAGATTTAAAACTGTTAACTAATTCTTTTCAACAATTTCTGAACAGAATTTAATTATCTTTTAACAGAAAGCATCCTTGCATAGGGGCATTCAGGATCTTGCATAGGGGCATTCAGGATCTTGCATAGGGGCATTCAGGATCTTGCATAGGGGTATTCAGGATCTTGCATAGGGGCATTCAGGATCTTGCATAGGGGCATTCAGGATTATAGAAATGATGATGATCTGCTATAAAATATAGCCACTAAATATATAAAAACCTTTAAAAAAATTCTTCTCATAAACTGCTCAAAATAACCTGACCAAACTGACAGAAAACATCCTGGCATGAAGGCTTTTCAGATATTTTTTAAAAAATTGTGCTGATCCACCCACAAATATGGTCACCATTACTAAATATGAAAATGCTTTATATAGCTTTTCTTGCAGACTTCTCAGTAGAATTTGAACAATGTTGATATTAAGGGCTTTCCGATTTATACCAGTGATACTATTTCATCATCAAATGTAGCCACTGTTACTCAAAATATAAATTCCTATAAATGACTTATTCTCAAAAGTCTTTCCATAGAATTTTAACTATTTATTGAGAAAGAAGTATGGAGTGAAGGTCTTTTTATTCGGTTTAAATGTTGCCAATCTGCCGTCAGATATGGCTGTTACTAACAATAGAAAGTGTATAACTTCAAAAAAGAATGCTGAAGAAGAAATGTTTGTAAAGAACTACCCAGCAGAATTTGACCAAATCCAAATATGACAGAAAGCATCCAGGCTTAAAGAACGACATGGGACCACCATATCACTTGCCTTTAAATTAGTCAGTATGATGATTTATGAGGTATCTAAAACTTTTGACTCAATGTGATCAATGTTTTGTGAGATATTTAAGTTTAAATGTTCATGCAGATATATTCCCATTAGGTCATGTATACTTTGGCAGTTTTTGTGAGTCCAGACCATGTGATGTTACTGTGGGAACACCATGTTGTGAATCATCACTGTTCTACAGTTGTCAAGTGTAGTGTTGCCCTCAAATGTTTTTTGATTGTGTACATATTCAGAATAGGAAGATGTTATTGGTGGATGCAATAGTACCAGTATGTCTGCACTGTCAAAAAATCATGGAAAATAGAATATCATGACCTAGTGATTTAATTATTAGCTAAATTTCATATGAAAATGCACTGTATCAAATCCTCAAATTGTTGAGAGAGAGAGAGAGAGAGAGAGAGAGAGAGAGAGAGGGTTGTTCAAAGATATACTGAAGGTTATGTCTTCAAGTTAATTTGATTATTTTAAATTAACCATGATTGGGAAAAGATGTAATGTCCAACTGTTTTATAACTGAGAGAAGGTGGGAACAATGTAGTGAAAGAAAAGGTTTAAATTATGGGGCTAAATGAGTGGGTAAAAGCAGTGTCAACATTCTGAAAATAAAATTTAAAATATAGAGTTTATTATTAGCTTAAAGAAAACTTAAAATAAGCTTTACTAAATCATTACAATAATGTTAGAGAGAGAGAGATCTATGTATAGAATTGTGATACATACATTTGGTATCTTTCTATTACTATTGTACAAAAGGTTTGATGTATTTGGTATCTGGTTATAACTATTGTAAAAAGATTTTATGTATTTGGTATCTCTATTGCTATTAAAAGGTTTGTTGTATTTGGTATCTTGGGGTTTACTATTGTACAAAAGATTTGATGTATTTGATATCTCTCTATTACTATTGTACAAACAGTTTGATGTATTTGGTATCTCTCTATTACTATTGTACAAACAGTTTGATGTATTTGGTATCTCTCTATTACTATTGTACAAAAGGTTTGATATATTTGGTATCTTCGGGTTTACTATTGTACAAACAGTTTGATGTGCTATATTTGATATCTCTCTACAATGTATTACTATTGCACAAAACGTTTGATGTATTTGGTATCTTGGGGTCTACTATTGTACAAACAGTTTGATGTATTTGGTATCTCTCTATTACTATTGTACAAAAGGTTTGATGTATTTGGTATCTTTGGGTTTACCATTGTACAAACAGTTTGATGTGTTTAGTATCTCTCTATTACTATTGTACAAAAGGTTTGATATATTTGGTATCTTGGGGTTTGTTATTGTACAAACAGTTTGCTGTATTTGGTATCTGGATATTACTATTGTACAAAAGGTTTGATGTATTTGGTATCTTTGGATTTGCTATTGTACAAACAGTTTGATGTGTTTGGTATCTCTCTATTACTATTGTACAAAAGGTTTGATATATTTGGTATCTTGGGGTTTGCTATTGTACAAACAGTTTGCTGTATTTGGTATCTGGATATTACTACTGTACAAAAGGTTTGATATATATGGTATCTTGGGGTTTGCTATTGTACAAACAGTTTGCTGTATTTGGTATCTGGATATTACTATTGTACAAAAGGTTTGATGTATTTGGTATCTGACTATTGCTGTGGTACAAAAGGTTTGAGGTGTTTGGCATCTGGCTATTACTATTGTACAAACAGTTTGATGTATTTGGTGTCTGGTTATTACTATTGTACAAAAAGGTTTGCACATCTTTTTCATAAAGAAAATAATTAAAGAATGCATGAATGGTCCTATTTTGATGATCATGAGAAGATTTTGACAAGTCAGTGCTAAGCATAAACATAAGCCAAACTTTTTAAAGAAAATAAAATTTGGTGTCAGAAGTAGTCAGCCATACTTAATGGAAATATACTCATAATTTAAATGGAGCCCTGGGTTTCAGAGTGGTCTAAGGCAGATTCTGTCTGCATGGTTTAGAGTCTTGACTCGGCTGATGTGTGAGAAAGCTTGCCAGTAGTTCATGGGTTAAGGCCAGGTTCTTACTCCACCAAATATATTGGCTGCCATGTATAGTCTACTGTGCAGAAAAAATGGCATTAAACCAACAAAGCTACAAAGTCCACAATCAGTTATGTTGTTGTTGTAGGGTTTAATGCCATTTTTCAGCACAAGATAGGCTATACATGACAGCCAGTATAAATGGCGTAGGAAGAACCCGGGAAAACACTGGAAAGAACCACCGACCCACAAGAAGCTACTGGCAAGCTTTCTCACGTACCCACATTGGCTGAGCTCGAGACTCGAACCAACGCAGACAGAGGTGAGACGGCATTGATCCATAATGGTGAGCATTTTAGACCACTCAGCCACTCGGGGCCCACCCCACAATCAGTTAAGCAATGTTGGAAAAAAAAAAACGAAGCAAGTTTTATTATTGTACACAATTGCCCCAATGACATCACAAGCTCGTGCAAGCATATGGGGCTGTTTCCAACAGGATGCTCTGCTGTTCCCAAGAGATTGTGTTGTGGTGGTAATTATATAGCAATATATCCTGATCCTGTGAATAAATGTAAGTCAAGTCTTCACAGAACACATGCAAATTTTTAATAGATTAAGATTCCCCAGTGTGGTATACCACATTCAGGTCTATCTTTAAAACCTTTCAGATTTGTGTATACGATGCCAATATGTCATCTAATATGGCTACCATTATTAAAAATAGATAAACATTAAGAGAACTTAATGTAAAAAGAAACTGCTAAACCAAATTTCACTAACTTCGACAGAAAATATCTCGTCATAAATGCTATTCAGTATTGGACAAAAGAGATGGTCATGTATCATCATACAAAAACTAGGAAAACCTTGAAACACATGCATTCATAACATATGCAATCAACTGGAAAACATTTGTCCCAAAATCATCCTATTGATCAAGATTTTAGGGTCAACACATTCTTGAAATATGATTGAATTTTATTTAATATGCAATTTTTGTGCAGTTCAAAGAAAATCTTGACAACTGAAAGGTTTAATGTGGAAAACTGCCTCACAGAAATTAATACCATTTTTAGTGCATGAATAGCATTAGATGACATGTAGTCTTACTCTTACAAAGCAAATATATTTTTAAAAAATTGGTAAAAATGGTAAAAGGCTTGTACTGGACACTTAGTTTATACTTTTAACGGTGAGTTATTCCAGTTCTTTTCCTGCATGTTTGAATTGTGCAGGGTTGCTTTTAGTCAGGTGATATTATTTGATGACTGAAAAAGATAATGAATTTCTTTTAATTAACTAGCCAATCTGCCTGATGAGTTAGGTATTCTCATCATTAGGGGTCAGATGTTTCATAAATGAATCAATAATTTTGCCATATTGATACACATATGCATGCAAGAAGTGAAAATAATAATAAAAAACTGATATATACCATGTAGAAATGGCATCAAAACTTATCAGCCATGAATAATCATTGGCCATTTGCCTTTTGCCTTTTTAGTTTTTAAATTGAGAATTCATAAATGAACCATTGTGGGAAAAGGTATTACTCTCTGTCAGAACAATGAAAAATTAGTGACAATACGCATTCCCTTTCTACAAATTTACAGTAGGTGACTGACTTGCATGGTTCAAAATCTGCCTCCACACTTACCAAATCCATGCTCATTTTTGTTATCCTGACAGCATGTTCAGCCACTGACAACTTGTTTCAATATAAAGAAGACATTCTAAACTTGTTCCCGATGTATGATTTACGTTCTTTACTAATCATTTAATAGCCACTTTTATGTAAGTTTTTGTTGCCTTGTACTGTGTCTATTTGGATCAGTTAGGAGGCCTACACTTCTGGTATGCCAATATGCTACATTTCTGGTTATTGTTTGTTCAAGTCCAAGGTAAACAATAACCACCAATCAAAACTGTATGAAAGTTATTCATTCATTGAGTGACACACTAGATGTGGAGGCATCCAAACTCAATCCATGTAGCTACAAAGCAGCAGAGAAGCTTCACATTAAAGTGAGTGTAATAATCATTAAACTTGCCTATGTATTAAAAAACCTAGAAACATTAGCACCGAATTAGTGAGTGTGTAGATTTGGAACTGCATGTATTAGTCACCTTGTTTTAATTTGTAGATGGGGAGTGGGTATTGTCAATAGTTTTGCTTTCTCATCAACAGAAATGAGTGCCTGTGGCCATCCTAATTGTTTCAAATCTGCAGGAAGTACAGTGTGAGAGATTTAGTTGTTAGTCATCTCTGCCTCCCACATCTGGACCTGTTGTAGATAAGATTTTCTTTGCATGAGGAAATTGCACTATTTCTTTTGTTTTCGAGATAACACCACATTTCCTTGCAGATTTAAGTAAAACATAAATTTGTGATAAAAAGTTTTTAAAGCATTCATATGATGCAAAACAAAAGGCATAGTGACCTAGATGAGTCCTGCATCAAGTCAAATGGAACAGCCTGACATGGCATAAAAGGTTGAATTAGAAAGACTTGCAAGTAGTATGTTTGGAAGTATTTTTCTTGTCTAGTCAAGGATGAGAATGGATGAACAGATGATAAGTCTGTTTGCAGTTTTCATACTTGGAATATGACTAATATGTCAACAAGTATATGAAATGGCACTACCCTACCATTGACAAACCTATTACAGTTGATATGTGTATTGATAACATATCATCTTGTAGGTTATGTATTGAGCTACTTATTGATATTTGGCACAGGTGTATTGTGTCAACCCTAGTCAACATTTAGCTTGTTTGTTCTTGCTTAGGATTTTTAACATAGCTTTAACAATTTTAGACATATCACTATGATGCCTGCAGTCTGGCAGTTTATAGTGATGTCTAGCACTGGGACATCATGCTGCATACTTGTAGCATTATGTCCCACTCAGTCACATTATCCTGACACTAGCCAGTCAGTCCTAGCACTAACCTCTTAATGCCGACTGCCAAGCATTAGGCAGCTGCTGGTACCATTTTTATAAGTCTTTCATATGACTCATCTGGGGTTCAAACCTGCAACTTCCCACATCCAAAGTGGATGCTCTAGTCACATTGGCCACCAGAATGGTCAATATCATTCAGCAGATAATGTCTTGACAGTATGTTTATTGAAATAACAAGAATAAGAACAACAACAAACTCAAGTAGGCTGATAATAGATGAATTGTTTAGAACAGTCAAGGAGACTACCAGACCTAACACCTTACTGCACATTTCTTCATAGTAGTGTTAAGGTTTGAAGTTACCAGAATAGGCAAGGAACCATGCAGTTGTGCTGCATATTTTTGTTCTAGCTCCGCCAGTCATATTGGAGGATTGCCTTGAAATTTTACACACACACATTCATCCTATGGTCTAGTTGGTCTTCAATGAAAATAAAAATTTTACTACTTGGATGTCTGGTATGGACATAACCACAGTGGCCATCATAAAAATTTTGTTATTGGTCAACTGTTCCTTTATTGATGGTCATATCAACATGGGGTTTTCACTAAAAGACTTCTTATAATATCTTTTGGTCCTTGCTGAAAAGTCTACTATGTTGATTCGGTGTCCAATATGGATGTCACAGTGGCCATCTTGAAAATCTTTTTATCATTATTCCTTCTGAATGAAAAGTAATATTGCCATGGGATTTAAGACTTCTTGCCTGTCTAGTTGGTTCTAAATGAAAATGGTGCTGCCTGTACATCCAATATGGCAACCACAATGGCCAATCTTGAACATGTTGTTATTACTACTCGTCCTGAATGAATGATCATATCAGTATGAAGTGTTAACTAAACTTCACATGATGTCTAATGGTCATAGATGAAAATGATGAGCTTAGACATCTAATATTGCCACCATAGTGGCCGTTTTATAAATGTTGTTATCATTACTCTGAATGAATGGTAGAATCTGCATCAGGTTTCCACTGAAAGATTTCTTATGATGTCTAGTTTGTCTTAGATAAATATGGTGCCAAGCTGACTTCCAATATGGCTGCAACAATGGCCATTTTGAAATTCTTGTTATTGCTAGGTCTCCTAGATGGTTGGTCATATTAATATTGTGCTTTAACCAAGAGACTTCCTATGATGTCTAGTTGGTCCTAAATGGAAATGGTGCCAGTCTGATATCCAATATGGCCACCACTGCAGTCATCTTGAAACACTTATTATTGTTGCTTCTGCAAAACAGAAAGTCATATCAACATTAGTTTCCACCAGAACACTTCTTACAATGTCTTGTTGATCATAAATACTGTCTTGTTGGTCTTAAATGAAATTTATACCAATCTGACATCCAATTTTGGGCTGTCCATTTAGTATGTATGCAAAAATCAGCCATTTTTGACCCTTTCTCCCCCCCCCCCCTTGTTGGATGGTTTCTTTTTTTCTACACCCCCCTTCCCTGTGTGTACATATGCTATTGCTTAGTACCTCCCCCACTAACCTTGTTTGTTGCCAGTTGGTCCCAAACTCTGTCAACTTGTTGGCATTTTGAATTAAATGGGAATTTCATTGGTAACATGGTCACCATATTTGCATGGGTGAGTCTACGTTTTCAAGCAACAGAGGTGCTCATTCACTGTCTTTGAGAATCTTAATTATTCCATAAAATTTTGGAGTTATATATCTTTGAACATATGTGTACAAGTTCTTCCTTTTTATTTCTTTAAAAATTTTGTTAGAAATATTAAAACTAGACATTGTAAATATTGGACACTGATGACACAGTTTTGACTGCAGTGGATTATTATGGAAACCAGAAAAGGACAGTGAGCAGTCTGTATGCTTGTTTACATGAAGAGCTTCAGTTTGCATTGAAACTCCAACAAGTTGACAGTGTTATGGACCCCCTACGATAATCATGTTAGAAATTATAAATTGATGAATAAATTTTTATGCATATTTTATCTCCTTGATGCTTTTCATGTTAAAATCAGTAGATGGGGTAGAAACAAATGGGAATGTGTGCGAATACTATAGGTTGTTTGTTGTTGGCCAAGGCACATAGGTTTTACTTATGGTAGAGATAATATATTTTTTGTTATTATGTGTGTATATTATGTGTGTACATACTACTTCATCTTAATCTCCCTCCCCCATATGCACACATACGCAAACTTACCCCACCCCCATACCAATGTACTAGATGGATGGCTCATATGTCCACCACAGCATTTAATTTGAAAATCTTTTTCATGCTGAAGAATATCAGAGAAAGTCTCAACACTCCTGAGGTAAAAGAAGGAAATGGTCTTGTCTTGAATTCCAGGAAGTTCTTTGTGGCCAGTAGTGCATCAGTCCCTTTGAGGAACTCTTGTTTTTAAATAGGAGCATTTATGACTAATGTAACTATTGCAGATTAACAGTATACCATTATACTAATTGCAACTGCTAGAGGCAAAACAGAATCTGGAATCTTAGCAGCCTCCTCAGAAGATGGGATCTGTATTGTAGGTGCTTATTTCTGGGAGTACCAAGTACTTGTCATTTTGACTGGTTCCTTGTCTTTACATAGCTGTCTACACAACTATTGAAATCTATACAGAATACTAGTCTTTCACTGTTAAATCACATGGTATGTGATATGCATCAGATCAGTGCATGAAACTTAAATGAGGGAAAACATTGTCCCAGACAGTGTGTATGATATGCAAATGATTTTAAATGCTATAGACTTTTTAGTGCTAGTAAAATAAACACAATGACTGTGAGAACTATTTACTAGACCAAGCATTTAAATGTGAACATTGGGATTAATATTGTCTAAGTATTTGAAAGCAGACTCAACTTGCCAGCCCAAAAATATTGGATTTGGACTAGAGGCTCATTTCCATTAAAGTAGGGTGACATTTGATTTGACATTTGAGTTGATAAAACTTTTACCTGTGTTAACAGAATGTTTGTAGTGTGGGACAAGAACCAGGTCTGGCACAAGATAAATGGGAAAAATATGACATGGGTTACAGTTGCTTAAGTCAAAATGGATCCATCACAAATCTTTTGTTGGCTTTACATGGACAGATATTTCTTTCTGGTAGAAGTCAGGTTGTGATTAAGAACCTAAGACAATTATTTATTCAGATAAAAAAAAAAGTAAGGATTACAAAGGCATAATTTGTCTAATCAATGTTACATTGTTTTTCTGGTCATAGTTCAGCATTTCTGAGCAGTGGAATATAGAATTCATAGAGTCCCTGGAACTATAACAATAACCAGCTAATGGCAGCATTCTGAATACAGTCCAGGCTTGAAATTAATGCTTGCAACTCTCAAAATGGGAATTAATTGTGGAAAATGTGAATTGAGACTCCAAGTTCTTGTATCTCTTTTGTGATTCCTAATTATTCCAATGATAATCAGAAGGTCATTAGTAAAGCAACTACTAAGTTTGTGAATTCAACATAATACTCCTGCATTATTTTGAAAGGTAAAACAAAGCTAGTCTGATACTGTGGCTTTACATGTACTCATAATGATCAATGGACTAGGATGCAATGATTATATTTTCCAAGGGAAAGTAAGATGGCTCCCCTATGCCCAACCATTTGATTCACAAATAAACAAACATTTATCCAATATTATCTTCATTTAGGTAACACCTATTACTATGTCTGCTTTGTTATAATTTTGTTTTGGTAGGACTGTTGATGGAAGACATTTGATGTCACATATTAACCTACTATCCCTTTAAAATAAAATGGCTGCCACTAATACATACTTGTTCAATCCGGATCATGTTGGCTATCCATGGAACTGATCATGATTCAGATAAAAAACCTAGACATGTATGTAAATCAGACTCAGTTCAGTTATAATGTATTTTTTATATTATTTAAAATTATTGTAAAAATTTAAATTGATGTAAATGTATTGCACTTCCTCCTTATCCAAAACTCCAGGATTGGTGGATTTTTCTCCACCACTTGTGAAAAATGCAGCCTGACATTATACTTGTAGAAGACACCTATTTGTTGTCCAGATTTTAGGTAGGTATGGATGATTGGTGTTGTTGATAATAAATGAACTGATGAAAATGGCTACTATAAATAATTGATTACATTACTATACAACTTACTGATTCCAAACCTGACCACTTCAGAGTTTGATTTTTGTTGTTGTTGAGGGGTTTGAAGCTTTGCATTGGCCGATAATTGGGTCTCTGTCCAAAGCAAAATATTCAAAAATTTTTACAGAAGTACCATTTATAGCCCTTCTAGTCATAGATCAGGAGAGCACTTATGAGATGGTCTGTTGTCCTTCACTTTTCATCGAATGTCTGTCATTTGTCCGTATATTGGCACAAGTGTGCAATCACTACTTCCCCAACACTTCATGGAGGATTGCCATCAAGCTTTAGACACACGTTCATGCCAAGGTTGGTCCTTGAAAATCTTGTTATGATTGGATTGATATATTAATGTAGCATTTTCACTAAAAGACTTCTTCTGATGTCTTGTTGGTCCTAAGTTAAAATGGTGATGATATGATGTCCATTATGATTACCACAGAAGCCATCTTGAAAATGTTATAGCTACTAATCTCCTGAACAGAAAGTCATACTGACATGGAGTTTTCACTAGACGACTTCTTGTAATGCCTAGTTGGTTCCAAATCAAAATGGGGCCAATCCAATATCCAGTATGGCTGCCACAGTGGCCATTTTGAAACTCTTGTTATTGCTACTTCTCCAAAATAGGTTTCCACATCAACATGGGTTTTTATTAATAGACTTCTTATGATGTCTAGTTGGTCAAATAACACTGATCTGATGACCAGTATGGTTGTTGCAGCAGCCATCTTGAAAATCTTGTTAAAATTACTCTTTTGAATGAAAAGTAATATTTCCATGGGGTTTTCACCAGAACACTCCTAAATGCAAGTGGTACAGCTTGCACATCTTGAAAATCTTGTTATTCCTTCTGAATGAATGATCATCAACATGGTTTTTCTTTTTTTACTAAACACACTTCTTATGCTGTCTTGTTGGTCCAAAATGAAAATGTTGATGCTCAGACATCCGGTATGGCTACCAGTTGCCATTTCAAAAATGTTGTCATTACTATTTCTCCTGAATGAATGGTCACATTACCATCACTGGAAGACTTCTTATGATGTCTAGTTGTAAATGAAAATGATGCTGATCTGACTTCTGACACTCGGCTTAAATACCCTTAGGGACATAATGTTAAGAAAAAAGTATTGTTGGTACCGAAGGGTAAAAATAAAAGTCTTGTTTTTAACTTCATGAACAAGAAATCAGATACGTGCTCAGATGTGGTAAATATTTGTAAATGTTTAAACCATTTTTTGTGAATTTAACAACAAATTTCATTGTCATTCCAACATCAGGATATTTGTATTTGTTGGATAACTCCCGTTTAATTTTCTGGATTTATTGTTAGTTACATACACACACTTGGACAGTAAAATGCACACCATAGTAAAAGCTGTTCTTGATTCTTAGTTCTTGTATAACTCTCACATGCATTCATCTCGGGATAAATGTTTGAATAATCTAAGATATACACTATCATGACACATTGACATTGCTATTAATGAAAATGTTAACATATATGTGATAGTTGTTTAATTTATTTTGGAGTTTTATGGCACAGAAATACAAGTAGGTTATTTTGTACCAAGGCAATTGGAGTAAAATGCCTGCTTAAGGACATACCATGGTAGCCAACACAGCTGGTTCAATTTAAACCTGCAAACCTCTTGGTTGAGAGTTTGGCATGCTAAATGGAGTCACTGTGGCCCGTGTGATAATTGTAGCCACTAGCCACATGTGATAGTTGTTAAACACTGAGCCACTGTGGCCACATGTGATAGCTGTAATAGCGACTGTAGCAGTCCTAATCAGGAACATCTGTCTACCAGCTGAATTAATTAATTCATACAGAAATGGAATAAATTTATATATAGACAGAATTCAAATGCCTTATTCACCCAAGACATAAATGGCTTAACTCGATAAACAGGATGTAGCCAACATGCTATGATCTTAGCAGATGACAAGGTCTCAGACAGTGGCACTTTCAGCTTGGTTGTTGTTTTTTGTTATAGGGTTTAACGCCATTTTTCAGCACAAGATAGGCTATACATGGTGGCCAGTATAAATGGTGGAGGAAGAACCCAGGAAAACCCCACAAAGAACCACCGACTCACGAGAAGCTACTGGCAAGCTCTCTCACGTATCCACATTGGCCAAGCCCAAGACACGAACCCACATATTGGTGTATAGGTTTTAATAGCTATGTCAATAAAGCAACAAACAATAGAAAAGTTTACAATGACTGAAGAACTAATTCATCCAGAAATTGTTATTGTTTTTTCAGCTCAGCATCACAAATGACATCTGAATCTGTAGCTTGGGAAATATTTGCATTGTCTTAGAATGTAGCTAAAATGATTTCAGCACTATTTGTATTGACATAGAGTGCAATACAACTCATTTGATGCATGCTCAAAAATAGTGGCATGTGCACAT
Organism: Megalonaias nervosa; assembly: GCA_016617855.1. Classification (NCBI taxonomy): domain Eukaryota; kingdom Metazoa; phylum Mollusca; class Bivalvia; order Unionida; family Unionidae; genus Megalonaias; species Megalonaias nervosa. The sequence continues at coordinate 6,982 of JAECUM010007722.1, read as the reverse complement.
GTAAACTGTAAGGGTGCAAATTTTTGTTGATCTATGAAGAGCACATTAATTTGGACAGGTGAACGATTAAGTAGATTTATGGGGACCGGCGCATGTTAAATCCACATAATGCACGGATTTGTAATGTCTGTGTCATGAGAGAAGTGGTTCTTAATGAAGCATTCGTTTATTTAACAGTCAGACAGACTGGAAGGATAGGGCTAACTTCCGATCTTGTATCAGAATTGTCAGATTTGAAATTGTCCAGGATCAGTTATTTGGAAATTTAGATTCCACACTAAAATTTAGTTCCCACACTAAAATTTCTTGGGTTTAATATGTCCCATCGCAAAATTTTAGTCGGTCTATGCTTTTCTGCAAGAGAAAACAAATGTAAGAGACTCCGAGTGAATTTAGAAGAAATTCACTCGTAAATAATTATCCAAGGGATCGAATGTCTGGAAAGTCGACGGACACAGTTTTGGCGGTAGAAGTGAGCGAAGCTTGAAAACACAAGGTATTTTGCGCCAGTCTCATGTAATTTGTTGATATCAATATAACGATTTGATTAATTTATTTGCTTATATTTGTATGAATTTATTTGTTTAGATTCGTAGATCAATTTTCTTGATATGAATACAGCTGTGTGAGTTCATCTATATGAATCTGTACAATGATATTCTTTATATAAGTTTGACGAATTGTTTGAATGTGTCATCTTGATTGTTATAGGAAAATATGTATCTGAGAATTTCATGCCTTACTTTAGTTGATATGAGTTACGAGATCCATGTGAATTCACCGACCTTAGATGATTTCACGTATGATAAAGACTTGAGTGCATATTGACTGAAATTAACATTGCTAAACCATGAATTGAGATTTCATATATACTGGAGACTTGAATGTGTGTATTCATTAGAAATAACGTAGTTAAGCGATGTAATGAATTTCATTCATTCATTTGTGTAATTGAGACGAGAATGGAACTGATGTCTTGGGGGATGATAATGTGAGTCAGGTTGAAATAGCCATTAGGAAGTACATTAATCTTATGAAACTAGGTTTGTTTATGGTCTGCCATGTTTAGCTTGACCAAATAGCCTTTGGTATCTGTTTGAATTCCAATAGAATGATATCTGACATAATGAGAGGGGAGCAATGATCTATTCCCAGTAGGATATCTGACAGAATATTTAGGTTGCTTCTTTGTTTATTTTTGGAAGGTGAAATAGCTCCACGGGACGTATCCACGTACCTACCTATCGAAGTATCTACGTATCACGTACTTACATATCCACCTACCCACACAAAGTTCGAGGGCCGAAAGAGGTGAGACAGTAGAGAGTTTGGAGAAGGGAAAAGTGGAAAGGACCAAGAAGAACGGTCATAGAGAAGTTGGAGAACAGTCACAGTGAAGTTGGAATGAACCGGAAATAATCAGGTTATGAAGTTGAACAAGGCAATGACTTCATTCGATTGTTCACTCGATTCTATGATGAACCAATTCTATCATTTAAAACAGATCGGCTATTGATATAAGTATATTTGTGTTTGAAATTCGGTGAATGATTTATTTAAAAAGAAGTGTATCTTCCTAATGTAATGCATTATCTCTTTTGTTTATGTAATTGATTAAATTGTTATTTCATGTATGGGGGCTCATGTCATTCTGTTTTATATATCTGCTCAGATCTCTATCTATTCCACCTATAAGTTTCACACTTTATATTGATATTTACTCGATCTGGGTAATAACACTGAAGGCGATCACCCTCTAGATAACGATAACCAATTTCCACTACAAGCAACCCCAACAAAGTGGGGGCTACGTGGCATAATCTGATTCAGAAATGAGTGCTTATGGAAGCCCTTGCACCATCTAGTTTTCATTCAGTTATTTTAAGTTTGTACTTAATGTCTGTTTATGATAAGATTTGTCTGATGAGCTGACAATGTTTACCTCTCGGGTGTGATGGTTTTCAAAACCACTTGGTCTAAAATGGATTAGTCCAACTCCAGGACCATCATCACGAATGTCATGTACACTGGTCACTTTTCTTCGGCATACCGGTATATTGAATGAGTGGTTTTGTTCTATATATTGATAGAAACAGCGTTTAAATCATTCATTCATGAACAAAGTAGGTAAATTTTGTTACATTGATGCAAAAATTTACTGAGTTATAGATATAGATATTATTCATGAGCTGAATGAACTAACTTTTTAAGAGACAAAAAAATTCATTGAGGCATTATGTATTAACTCCACATATAAATCAGGTACCCAATGTGCTACAGTGAAAACAATGTCAGAAGATCTATTATTCTCTCATTATGACATTATCAGTGTTTTGCTGGGTTTTCATAACAGATAAAGAAACAATATTTACCATGTTCTTGAAAGAAGTAATAATCATAATTGGGATTTCATATTTTCAGCACTAATAAAACTAAACATTACCCCAAGAAATGTTCTTTTGTATCTACAATCTTAAGAATAATAAATCCAAATCTGTTTGTCAACTGGGATAAACTTTGTGCAATTCCACCCTTATTAGAGTTGTGAAATCTATAATGAATGGACATATAATATTGGAGGATATAATAACTGAACTTGAATTTCTTCTTATGATTACTGACATCGCTATCGCTAAAATTTTACACATGAGTTTCAATTTGTGTCTGCCCATGACTACTCTGCAAAGCCTATGACACAACATAGTGTCTGGGTTTTGGTTTTACTAAACAATTGTAAGGGCGCAAATTTCTGTTGATCTATGAAGAACACATTAAGTTGGACATGTGAACGATTAATTAAATTTATGGGGACTGGCACGTGTTTAAATCACCATAATGCACTGATTGGTAAATGTCACTGTCATGGAAGCAGTGGTTCTTAATTAAGCCTTCGTTTATTAACTCAAAAGGATAGGGGTTAACTTCCGATCTGTATGGAGAACTGTCAATTCTGAAAGTTACCAGGAATATGTGTTGTGTAATCTAAGATTGTCAGATGGACTGCATTGTTTTGAGCCTAGTTGAGGCGGGGAATAGAATTTAATTCGGATCAGTTACGCTGAATAAAGGGGCGTGATTCCACATGAAATCTCTCAGTTTAAATGTGCTTATCGCAACACTCAGAACCAGTCGACACCATTTTCTGCAAAAGATAACAAAGGTAGAGGACTCCGGGTCGAATTTAGAAGAAATTAGAAGAAATTCACTCATAATTAGGATCCAAGGGATCGGATGTCTGGAAAAATCATACGAACTCAATTCTAGTGGCAAAAGCTTGAAGACACAAGGTATTTTGCGTCAGTCTCACGTAATTTCTTGATAACCATATGATGATTTGTTGATTTGTTGATTTATTTGCTTATATTTGCATGAATTTATTTGGTTAGATTCGTAGATCCATTCTTTTGATATTATTACAATTGTGTGACGATTTGTTTGATTTATTTGCTTATATTTACATGAATTTATCTGGTTAGATTTGTAGATCAGTTTTCTTGATATGAATACAAATGTGCAAGTTCATCTATATGAATCAGTACAATGATATTCTTTATATAAGTTTGATGAATCGTTTGAATGTATAGTCTCGATTGTTATAGGTAAATATGTATTTAGAATTTCATGCCTTACTTTAGTGATATGAGTTACGAGAATCCATGTAAATTCTCCGATTTAGATAATGTCACATATTATAAAGACTTGAGTGCGTATTGACTGAAATTAACATGTTAAACCATGTGAAATTAATGTTGTTAAATCATGTAGTGAGGTTTCATATATGCTAGAGACTTGAATGTGTGTATTTGCTATAAATACTGTAGCTGAGTCATGTAAGGAATTTCATTCATTCATTTGTGTAATTAAGACGGGACTGGAACTGATGTCTCGGGGTGTTGTTACTGTAAGCCAGTGTTGAAATAGCCATTAGGAAGTAAATTATTCTTAGGAAACTAGGTTTGTTTATGGTCTGCCATGTTTAGTTAGACCAGATGGCTGTTGGTATCTGTTTGAATTTCGATAGAACTTATCTGACATTAACGAGAGGAGAAAGTATGATCTCTTCCCAGTAGGGTACCTAACAGAATACTTAGGTTGCATTTTATTTATTTTTGGAAGGTGAGTTAGCTCCATGGGAAGTATCCACGTGAAGTGTCACGTACTTACAAAACCAAAGTGACCACACAAAGTTGGAGGCCGAAAGAGGCGGGACACCTGAGAATTTGGGAAAAGGGAAAGTGGAAAGTGGAAAGGACCCAGACTTACAGGCACAAGGAAGTCAAAGAACAGTCGCAGCGAATTTGGACTGAACCAGAACCATCAGGTTATGAATCTGTACAAGGCAGTGATTTTGATCTTTCACTTGATTTGATGATGAATTAATTCTATCGCTTAACAGATCAGCTATTTGTATAAGCTTATTTGTGTTTGAAATTTGTTGAATAATTTAATTAAAAAAAGAAGTGTATCTTTCAAATGTAATGCATTATCACAATTGTTTATAAATTTCATTGTTTATGAATTTTGATTAAATTTGATTGTTTTTACATGTATGGGGGCTCGTGTCATTCTGTTTTATATATCTGCTTAGATCTTTATCTATTCCACCCGTAAGTTTCACACTTTCTATTGATATTTACTCGCTCCGGGCAAATTACACCATCAGCGATCACCCTCTAAATAACGATAACCAAAACCATACAACCCACCCCAACAAAGCTGAGGGAGTTTGCAACAACAATATTGCATGTTTTCCCCACTGTTGTCCTGAACATTGATATTATAAATAGAAGTGCAGCAAATGTCAATATTCATAGATAACCCTTCATTCAAAAATTCATAATCTTGCAACCCATTCAGATATTGAATAATTTAATAAACTATGAACATATGGTTTCTTCAGAAACCAGATTAGCTTCAGAAGCTACCTGCATATTGTGAAAAACCAAACTCACTACAACAAAAAAATCACTGTGCTATCTTTTCCTTGGTCACCATATTCTATGGGTTGCGTTTGGTAGATATGAGAGAATTGAACCAAATCAAAATTTTCTACCAGTTTTACCCAAACTTGATTGATGATAAAGACAAATTCTTATTGTCATGCTCTGTGAAACATCATTGCAAAATACTTTTTTGATAAACTTGATAATGATGATAATTTAGAACAGCCTTGTATTTCTGTTGGAGCCTGATTCAAGTGTTGCAAACATATTGACTAAATTGGTATATAAATTTCATGAAAATTGCAAAAGTAGATGTCCTTCTGCAACTATAATGCAGTTGTGTTTTATATACTTACCATCAGATATCAAATCATTTCATTTGCTCATTTATTCTTCTTTTATGTAACATATTTGTATCATTATGTTTTAAGAATTTTACATGTGATGCATTTATGCATTGCAGTACTGAAAACATATAATACGGCCACCATGTGAGCCATCTTGAAAATATTGTTATTGCTACCCTTCCTGAATGGATGGTCATATCAACTTGGGGTTTTCACTAAAAGATGACTTATGATGTGTAATTGGTCCCAAATGAAAATGCATGGTTTCATTTTGACATCCAGTGTGGTGACATTGTGAAAATCTTGTTATTGCTATTGCTTCTGATGAAAAGTTGTATTGATATGACATTTTCACCAGAAAACTTATGATGTCTAGTTGTCCTAAATGAAAATGGTGCCACTCGGACATCCAATAAAGCCTACATAGTGACCATCTTAAAAATCTTGTTATTGCTAGTCCTTGGTCCTAAATAAAAATTGTTTTAATTTGATATCCAGTATCTTGTTACCACTATTCCAGGAAGTCTTATTAATGTGGGGTTTTCACTAAGGCCATAATGGCGTCTGGTTGATCCTAAATGAAAACGATGCAGAGCTGATGTCCACCATTTCAACTGTCTTGAAAATCTTGTCATAGGTACTCATTTTTAATGGAATATCTTATCAACAAGTGGTTCTCACCATCTTTAATCCAGATTAGCTGCCACAGATAGGACTAATTTGACAATCTCGTTATTGCTAAAAGTATCAGATGGTTGCAACTCTCATCACCCAGCAGTTAGAAAGAAAAAAAATGGTTTTATGTTTAATTCCTGGACATTATCTTCAGCCTGTAGAGCATTAGGGACTGGGTTCAGAACAGTCTGTAATACACCTGCAGATTTTCATTGGTCATCATAATTGCAAAGGATTTAGGTCAGTAGTGATTTGTGTCTGGTTTTGTGATGCAGTTTTTCATAGCAGTGTGGAAACATATTTTGCATAAAAATCATTGCTACTGGTTGCATTCAGCAGATGGTTGCTTATGTCCTGCATTTCTGTAATAAAATTAATCTGTTTATAATATTTTTCATAATGGATTGCTGATAGCATAATAGGTCACTCAAATCAATTTTACCAGATGAGGTCAGGTCTTTTGGTAAAATCTATGAAATCAATTTTACTGTTACCAGATGAGGTCAGGTCTTTTGGGAAAATCTATGAATGCTATGTTTCCTACTAGATGTGGAACAGGAAAAAGATAGGATAATTTTAGTGTGTGGGTGTAAAATTATCAAGTATGTAGTCAACTTATGTTTTCACTTAGTGTAAATTCCTTTGGTTGTCTGTGATTTACTGTTATGCAGTTTGGTAATCCACCTAATGTTATAAAACACCCCATTTTTTTCATATTGATGCACTGTATCTAACATTTGATTCAGTCTGGCATATTTGGTGGATAATAATAATAATATTAATAATAATAATAACAACAGAAACAATAACAAAATACTACTGCTAGTACTAATGACCTTATATAAAGAAGTTGACACAAGTAACTGAAGCCCTCATACAAAGCAACATATATATAAAAAAACACACACACATAGACACAGACATACAAGCATACATACATACATATATATATATATATATATATATATATATATATATATATATATATATATATATATATATATAAAAAAAAAAAAA